>JBBBDQ010001026.1:5387500-5465000 GCA_037127315.1 Ascarosepion bandense | reverse complement strand
TATTATTATTATTATTAGTATTATTATTATTATTATTATTATTCATAATTTAATTATTAGTTTTTGGTCATAATTAAATTAGACCAGTATACAGTTGTATTAAAAAATGTCCGGAACCCACCCACAAGTTTGTAAATGTCTTTTTGGATTGGACATTTAATAGTGTCTACTTTAAGCTTTATAACTCAAAAACGAAGGATTTGCGGACACCAAAAAAAAAAAAAAAAGAGTAAAATGTCTATATTTTAAACACTTGTCCAAAATTTGTACCTCAAAATAATAATTCATAACAAAAGTTCAAAATATCAACCTTGCTTCTAAACACGCATACATTCGTCGGATCAATGACTCTCAAATAGACCCACACGGTGTTGAATTTTTGTCGAATTTTTCGCATGCCGCCATTGTTTTCGTGTGAGGAACTCCCCCCCCCCCCCCACACACACACACATATATACAGTAGCAGCCATAATATAAGGAACGGAAATAACAAAGACATAAATATGTGTATCACTTAAAAATTAATGCATGGTTAGCGATGAAATTTTTACGGAATGAAGATTAGGGTGTAATGCGTAAATATTATACAATGTTACAAAGATTTACATCATAGATTTAAAAAAAAAAATAAGATTAAATGGAACAAAGAAAATAAGCTACTTTTATGGAAATGTAAAAATCCATGAAAAAAGATAATCCACTCCGACCAATCATTTCACAAATTCCCTCAATAATATATAACCCTTCCAAAACACTTAACAAACGTATTACTCCCTACCTTCCAAGTAAATATGATATTAACTCCATGAATGAATTTATACAAAATTCTCCATTCCGTAAAACCTAATAACCAAATAATCACATCTTTGGCTGTACAGAATTTATTCACTAATGTTCCCCTCCATGAAACGATTGACATCATTACCCGTGATGTATACAATCATACTACTCTCCCATCAATCAATATCAAACCCACTATTATCTCTTTCCAAAGGAGTATCCTGTCCATAAAGTGGTAGGATAACTTTCTAGGGGAGCTCTAAATATATATGTATATAAATACATATAGAGCAAATATATGTAACAATAATTAAAACAGATACGTTATTCTATGGTTAAGTGGAAGTGTAGGCCTATTTCAGGTGAACTTTCATCAGCTTCCGTCTTTATTGTACAGACGATTTTACACGAATGAACCATACGAAATGAACCACTTCATTCATTCATTCATTCGTGTAAAACCTTCGGCCATATATTTCCGAATATTGCCGATCAAATCCGATTCAGTAGAGTGTCTGTATGTATATTTTTGTTTTTTAAACAAAAACATAACCTTTTGTTGTTTATTTAAAAAGAAATCTTTTTGTAATTAAAAAAATGTTATTGTTTTCCTATATAAAACATCAAAGTCCAATAACTCTGCAAAATGTCAGAGATCAGTTTTAGACTGCATCGATATTAGGAACATGGCTCTATTTCTCAAGCAATAAAACATCAATATATTTCAATATTTGTGTCTGTTTCTGGCATAAGGTATTGTAATTATTTACATTATTACACAGTCAATGCTGTACTCATCTTGGTTGCCATATTCACGACAGTCCGGCCGTTGTACTCTATTACCGTCTTCAGGTGACTGGAATTTCGAACTGAATGCATTTTAGATCACTGGGATAGATTGTTCTCGTTCCATTAGTCATGCTACTTCCGAATGTCTTAGTTATCCCCCTTTTTAACTCAACTCCCAAAGTTCACCACTGCTGTAGGCAGCTATTGAACTCTCAATTCTTTGCATCAACTCACTGGATCTAACATGGCAAATGAAATCTTGAGGATACATGGTCTAGTGACATGACTCATTGAAGGAGAACAATCTACCCCAGTAATCGAAATAAAAAGGTTCAGTTAGAAATTTTAATCACCTGAAGAAGGACGGGGTGAATAAAGGCCGAAACGTCGTTAATATGGCAATAAAGATGAGGACACCAGTCCGAATAATGTAAATAGGGTAAATAATAATTTTCGATTCTGACAAATATAACAGTTAAGGTACAATGGAAAAGCCAAGTGTATCGCCGTCATACAGCCCCCCCCCCCCCCGCCCCCCACCATCAAACAGTCCCAAGAAAAAAAAAATTCCAATATTATACGGAAACATATCAGATTCAAAGAATGACTATCTTCAAAATGCATCCCACCCCCCAAATAAATCGATTTTTTTTTTATGAGTGAACAAGTCTATTAAATAGTTACACCTTTTAATGTCATCGTTATTAGCATCTTCTATTTTTGATGTTAGAATCGATAAACAAGACTACGATCACTTCTCCCCAAAATGGACGCTGATGTTATATTTATCACCATCACCGAGCAAACAATTTGATCAACACAAAAGAAAGGTCGATTTATAGTGGTGTAAAATATTTAGGCGAGTCAAAATATTTTCATTTTTACAAACGCTTACTCCAGAATTTACTTCACGTACGCATCTAGGGCTTCAATATATTAGTAATATTACTTTTATGTAATGGGATGTATAAAAAAATTCATTGTTACTGACATACTCAAAGCCTTATTTCACGTACGCATCTATGACTTCAATATATTAGTAAAATTATATTTATGTAATGGGATGTATAAAAAACATTCGTTGTTACGAACCTACTCAAAGGCTTATTTCAAGTAAGCATCTATGGCTTCAATATATTAGTAATATTATTTTATGTAATGAGATGGATAAGAAAATTCATTGTTACAGACCTACTCAAAGGCTTATTTCACGTACGCATCTATGACTTCAATATATTAGTAATATTACTTTTATGTAATGGGATGTATAAAAAAATTCATTGTTACAGACCTACTCAAAGGCTTATTTCACGTACGCACCTATGATTTCAATATATTAGTAATATTAATTTTATGTAATGGGATGGATAAAAAAATTCATAATTACAGACATACTCAAAGGCTTATTTCACGTACGCATCTATGACTTCAATATATTAGTAATATTACTTTTATGTAATGGGATGTATAAAAAAATTCATTGTTACTGACATACTCAAAGGCTTATTTCACGTACGCATCTATGACTTCAATATATTAGTAAAATTATATTTATGTAATGGGATGTATAAAAAACATTCGTTGTTACAAACCTACTCAAAGGCTTATTTCAAGCAAGCATCTATGGCTTCAATATATTAGTAATATTATTTTATGTAATGAGATGGATAAGAAAATTCATTGTTACAGACCTACTCAAAGGCTTATTTCACGTACGCATCTATGATTTCAATATATTAGTAATATTAATTTTATGTAATGGGATGGATAAAAAAATTCATAATTACAGACATACTCAAAGGCTTATTTCACGTACGCATCTATGACTTCAATATATTAGTAATAATATTTTATCTAATTGGATGGATTATAAAATTCATTGGTACTGACCTACTTTAAGGCTTATTTCACGTACGCATGTATGACTTCAATATATTAGTAAAATTACTTTTATGTAATGGGATTGGTTAAAAAAATTCGTTGTCACCGAACTACTCAAAGGCTTATTTCACGTACGCACCTATGATTTCAATATATTAGTAATATTACTTTTATGTAATGGGATGTATAAAAAGTTCATTGTTACTGAACTACGCAAAGACCTAATTCACGTACACGTCTATGACTTCAATATATTAGTAATATTACTTTTATGTAATGTGATTGGTTAAAAAAATTAATTGTTACTGACCTACTCAAAGGCTTATTTCACGTACGTATCTATGACTTCAATATATTAGTAATATTACTTTTATGTAATGTGATTGGTTAAAAAAATTCATTGTCACTGAACTACGCAAAGGCTTAATTCACGTACACGTCTATGACTTCAATATATTAGTAATATTATTTTTTGTTATGAGATGGATAAGAAAATTCATTGTTATTGACCTACTCAAAGGCTTATTTCACGTACGCATGTATGAATTCAATATATTAGTAATATGACTTTTATGTATTGGCATGTGTAAAAAAAATCATTGTTACTGATCTATTCAAAGGCTTATTTCACGTACGCATCTATGACTTCAATATATTAGTAACATGAATTTTATGTAATAGGATGTAAAAAAAAATTCATTGTTGCTGACCTACTCAAACGCATATTTCACGTACGCATTTATGACTTCAATATATTAGTAATATTATTTCATGTAATGGGATGGATAAAAAAATTCATTGTTGCAGACCTACTGAAAGGCTTATTTCACCTACGCGTCTATGACTTCAATATATTAGTAACATTGCTTTTATCTAATGGGATGTCTAAAAAAACTTTCATTGATACACACCAACTCAAAGACTAAATTTCACGTACGCATCTATGACTTCAATATATTTGTAAAATTTATTTTATAATGGGATGGATAAATAACATTCTTTGTTACAGCCCTACTCAAAATCTTATTTCACGTACGCATCTATGACTTCAATATATTAGTAATATTATTTCATGTAATGGGATGGATAAAAAAATTCATTGTTGCAGACCTACTGAAAGGCTTATTTCACCTACGCGTCTATGACTTCAATATATTAGTAACATTGCTTTTATCTAATGGGATGTCTAAAAAACTTTCATTGATACACACCAACTCAAAGACTAAATTTCACGTACGCATCTATGGCTTCAATATATTTGTAAAATTTATTTTATAATGGGATGGATAAATAACATTCTTTGTTACAGCCCTACTCAAAATCTTATTTCACGTACGCATCTATGCCTTCAATATATTAGTAATATTATTTTATGTAATGGGATGGATAAAAAAGTTCATTGTTACAGGCCTACTCAAAGGCTTATTTCACGTACGCAGCTATGACTTCAATATGTTAGTAATATTACTTTTATGTAATGGGATTGATAAAAAAAATTAATTGTTACTGAACTACTAAAAGGCTTAATTCACGTACACGTCTATGACTTCAATATTTAAGTAATATTATTTTATGTAATGGGATGGATAAAAAAATTCATTGTTATTGACCTACTCATAGGCTTATTTCACGTACGCATCTATGACTTCAATATATTAGCAATATTATTTTATTTAATGGGATGTATAAAAAGACATTCATTGTTACAGATCTACTCAAAGGCTTATTTCACCTACGCATCTATGATTACAATATATTAGCAATAATATTTTATGTAATGGGATGTATAAAAAACATTCATTGTTACTGACCTACTCAAAGGCTTATTTCACCTACGCGTCTATGATTTCAGTATATTATTAATATTACTTTTATGTAAGGAGATGTATAAAAAACATTCATTGTTTCTGACCTACTCAAAGGCTTATTTCATGTACACATTTGAAGTATTTCTATGATTCAACTCTTTGATTAATATTTTATGTAGATATTTACAAAGTAATGCCTAAGTGTAAAATAGATTTCAAAAAAATGAAAACTCTTTCTTGAAGCTTTTATTTTAGTAGTTTAAATTTAGTATTTCAATAATCAAAATACGTTTTGTATTTTAAATAGAATTTAAATTTGAATTTTTTCATCAGTAACATTCGTGCTTATTGACAGATCTGTCAACAGAAAATCATTACCTTTTTCAAAAAGCTTTCAAAAATTAAATATAAATTTCTGAACTGTTACTTTAGGGAAATTAGCTGATTTAAAATTTAATTAATGTGAATTGAAACAAATCCCTTTATTTTAAAATATCGAAGAAAAAGCATTTTTAACACGGAGGGATTGTTTTTTTCTAACGTACTGAGTGATATTTTGACAAATCTGATGTTTGGGGAATTTAAGTAAAGGGGGAAAACTGAAAGAAATTACTTGACGAATACAACTTGAGCGTTTTTTATAGAGATTATTTTTAAACTACCTATTAATCTTTAAAATTTAAGAAAATATTTTAAGCAATCTATTCATGGTCATCAGTAAAAAGAGCAGTACAAAAGGCCAAATACAGGTCGGGGATACTAGAATCAAGTAGGTACAAAAATTTAAATACCTGGGAAGCGTTATAACAGAAGACGGAAAGTGCGACACTGAGATCCGAATGCGAATTGGCATAGCGAAAGAAGCATTCCAGAAGTTGAGTAAGGTATTAAGAAACAGGACAATTTCGCTAGAAACATGGAAGAGAGTACTGGATTGCTACGTGATGTCTGTCCTTCAATATGAAAGTGAATGCTGGACAATACCCATCAAAGATGAAGGAAAAACTTGAAGCAACTGAAATGTGGTTCTACAGAAGGATGCTATGAATATCATGGATCGAACATGTGAGTAATGATGAGGTCTTGAAAATGGTGGAAACAAAAAAGGAAATTAATACTGAGCATCAGGAAGAAACAGCTGAAGTTCCTGGAACAAGCAATGAGTAAGGAGGCTTGGTGAATATGATACTAACAGGCCAGATAGAGGGAAAAAGAGACAGGGGAAAGCAACAGATAGCATATTTGAAGGACCTAATCAGGTGGATGACGAAACGAGCATTGTAACAGGAGAAGGCGTGCTCAGAGCCACTAGGCATAGGGAAACGTGAAGGCCATGACAGTGAATTTTAGACAATATCATCAAAGATGAAGGAAAAAATTGAAGCAACTGAAATGTGGTTCTACAGAAGGATGCTGCGGATATCATGGACTGAGCATGTGAGCAATGATGAGGTTTTCTGAGATATGCAATGAATAGGGAGCCCTTGGAGAACCTGATACTAGCAGGCCAGATAGAGGTGAAAAAGAGACAGAGGAAAGCAGCGGATAACATATTTGAAGGACCTGATCAGGTGGATGACGGAACGACGGTATCTGGAGGGAGAAGAGACGGATTAATACCTTTCCCAATCGTATTTGCGCCTTAGTGAATGTAACAAATTCTACTGGAATTCGAACTCGGCTCTCCGGTTTTTAGTTCCGAGCCGATATCCACTGCACCACAACGCACATAATCAAGACAAAGACCGGAAATCGAAAGACTTAAACTGTAGTAAATAAAGTGTGCTTTACTATTAAGCCTCGGCAAAAGCAGCAAATCAATGTTCAGTTATCCGATTTAAGAGATGAGAAACTCTCATTGGCTTCTTTTACTAAAGTTGTTGATGCTACGGATATCATGGACCGAGCATGTGAGCAATGACGAGGTTTTGGAAATGATGGAAACGAAAAGGAAATTAATATTGAGAATCAGGAAGAGACAACTAAAGTTAAGCAATGAGCAAGGAGGGCTTGGAGAACCTGATACTAACAGGCCAGATAGAGAGAAAAAGAGACAGAGGAAAGCAACGGATAACATATTTGATGGTGGATGACAGAACGGGGGTTGCGAGATGTAACCGGAGAAAGCGTGCTAAGAGCCACCAAGGATAGGGAGACGTGGAAGGCCATGATCGCCTGCCATGATCGCCTACGTCCTGAAAGGACGAGGCAAATAGAAGAAGAAGTTTCCCGATTCTCGAAATATAAATCTCTGCTTAGTTTCGTATCTTCACGTAAAGAAAAAAGTTTTTAGGAATGGATTTTTTTTTATTAATCCGATATATCTTAATCTATTGCTTAGATGTTATTTTTAATGGTTACCATTTTTTGTGTAGATACACTCACTATTTCTCTCTCTCTCTCTCTCTATATATATATATATATATATATATATATATATAGAGAGAGAGAGAGACTGTTAAATATAAGAGACAATGAATGTCTATTATGTGTAATCAGGAGCCGTTCTAAACATCGTATTTTGGCTTTAATTTCAGGTGAAAATAAAGACAAACATTCTTCAACATTTGGATAATTTTTTATTAAGAAGCCACCTACATTAAATCCAAACAACCCACACTTAATAAAATCACGTTTAAATCTGGTCATAACACATTACATTGCATTTAAATATATGGTTCTGTTATCATTTCGAGCTCTCACGCGGTGTGACGTCATAGAACCTCATTACAAATTTACGAACTGCGTTTGCTATTTTTGGCAACTGCCATTGTTGCTTAGCAAAGTTTTATGCCAACACAAGATAAAATCATCGCTGATGGTAGATGTTTTCATATTTACGCCCTTGTAACCTCTCTGAAGATGGCTCATGTGAGCCGAAAGCTTAGAACCAACTTAATGAAAAATTATCCAAATGTTGGAGAATTTTTATCTTTATTTTCACCTGAAAATATTTTTTATTATGTTGGTTCTAAGCTTTTAGATATATTCCTATATATATATATATATATATATATATATATATATATATATATATATATATCTGTCTGAAAAGTAACGGGGCTGCGTGTGCGATAAGCAGATTGTGTTATTATTTAGCTTGATATCTTGGGAGTATATAACTGTAATAATATCCTTTTGCAAACATTGCATAATTTTTCACATACCAGAGTCGTAGTAGGACTAACTGTAGCTGCTTCAGCATGACAATGCGGCTGCTCGTAACGCCCTGAGGATCTTATTTATACCTGCACAATAAAAACAAATAAATGCATTACTCTACAGTAATGACTTGAGTTCTTTCAGTGACTAGCTTGTGTACATACCGCATATATATAACATACTACAATTTCCCTTCTGTAAACTGATCGTCCGAATCTTGATGAATAGAGCGAGTAGCAGAATCAGGCCAGAGATAGGTCAAGAACAGTGTGGTTTCGTTAAAGACACAGGAACAAGGAATGCCATATTTATGATTAGGATGCTCTCCAAAAGGGCAATACAAATGAAGAAGGACTTATACTTTATTGATTATGCGAAGGCGTTTGACAAAATACACCAAAAAGGAATTGATGGAGATGCTCGGCAGCCTGGACATATTTGGGAAAGACTTGAGAGTAATCAAGAATCTCTACTAGCAGCAAACCGCTTGCACACGGACAGGTAATGAATTGAGTAGATATACAAAGATAGGAAGAGGTGTAGGAGAAAATGTGACTTTTTTATCGGATCTATTCAACTTGTACAGCGAGAATATTTTGAGGACCTTAGAAGTTATGCCTGGATTCGTAATCGGAGGCCACAATTTAAACAACCTATGGTACGCAAATGAAACAGAGTTAATAGCAGACACAGAAAGGAAACTACAAGACCTCCTACAGAAGGTAGCTGAAGAAAGTAACAAGAAAGGACTAGAAATGAACTGCAAGAAACCCGAATGCATGGTCATCAGTAAAAAGGACAGCCCAATATGGCAAATACAGGTCGGGGATACTAGAATCAAGCAGGTACAAAAATTTAAATACCTGGGAAGTGTTATAACAGAAGACGGAACATGCGACACAGAGATCCGATGGCGAATTGGGATGGCGAAGGAAGCATTCCAGAAGTTGAGTAAAATATTAAAAAAACAGGACAATTTCGCAGTTCCTGGGACACGCAATGAGGAAGGAAGGCCTAGAGAACCTGATACTAACAAGCCAGATAGAGGGGAAAAACAGGCAGGGGAAAGCAACAGATTACATTTTGGAAGGACCTAATCAGGTGGATGACGGAACGAGGATTGCATGGTGTAACAGGATAAGGCGTGCTCAGAGCCACCAGGAATAAGGAAGCGTGGAAAGCCATGATCGCCTACGTCCTGAAGGGACAGGGCACATAGAAGAAGAAGAATTCCATGTGACTAAGGTTAATGATGATGGTCGTTTTCTCACAGATGATGCCTCCCCAACTGACCCTACTACACTTTGCAGTCGACAAAATCAATACAAACAACGCGCACGCGCGAAATTAAGAATATAAAATGGCGACAATTTACCGATCGCTCTCTTCGTCTCTCTCTCTCTCTCTCTCTCTCTCTATATATATATATATATATATATATATATATATATATATAAATTATATATATATATTCAGTAATAAATTGAGTTCTCTCAGCGACTGGTGTGTGTATTAACCGCATATATATATAAAACACTAAAATTTCCCTTCTCCCACTCCATGCGCCTATGGCTTAAGAGAGTAGGGACTCCAACTGATACCCAATCCGTCGAATTTCGGTCCCGGCTGGAAGCAAGTGGATGTCTAACCACACTGATGAGCTGTGATACAGGCTTGTATGTAGATGGCGAATATATTATCTCTCATCACGATTGAGCTCTCTCGAGAGAAACATTTTTTAAAAAGAGTCACCAATTCTGCGATTTGCACGTTACTCACTTGCTGGCTGGCGTGCATATCCGCCGCTTTTATACAACACGCTAAAGTTTCACCTCTCTCATTCCATGCGCCGATAACTTAGGAAGTAGGGACTCCGACTGACCAGCTGGAAGCAAGTGGATGTTAAAATGAGCTGTGCTACAGCGAAACAGGCTTGTATGTGGATGACTAATATATTATGCTCTCATTACGACTGAGCTCTGTTGAGAAGAAAATTTTAAAAACTGATACCACTTCTGCGATTACAGTGGTAACTTTAATGAGTTGAGTTCTCCCGGTGGCTGGCGTGTGTATACACCGCACATATATATAACACTAAAACTGTCCCCCTCTCATTCCATGGCTTAGGGAGACACCAAATAGATCGACTGGAAGCAAGTGTTTGTCTAGCCACATTGATGAACTGTGATACAGCGAAACAGGCTTGGATGTGGATGGATAATATATTCAGTAATGAATTAGAGCACTCTGGCTATTGGGCGTGTATAATGAAAATATAATATAAAAAGTCTGCCTTCTTCTACCGAGCACCCATAGCCCACAGGTAGAATCGCCGACTAACGTCAATTCGGTCGGGTTTCAATCCTGGGTTAAAATCAGTCTGAGTCTAACCGTACTGATGAGCTGTGATACAGCGAAACAGATCTGTCTGCGGATATATATATATATATATATATATATATATATATATATATATATATAATAACTACATAGACTCTGTAAGTATGTAGGCCGTAAATTTATACTAAAATAAACCTCCGAAAAAACCATTAACAAACAGAACCTAAATCCGTTACAATCCGGTGTACTAAGACGTCGGATAAATGGGGGGGAAAAAAAGAAACCCTCGGAACAAGAACAAAACATTCAATACTCCGCAGTAAAGAAAAAACCCCAAACATGTGTGTATATATATATATATATATATATATATATATATATAAACAACTCATCTCATCAGACCCTTTTACAATATTCCTCCGTCTGGCATAAAATTTTTGCCGGAATGAGCTTTTTCTAAAATGAAGAGGGAACATAATAAAAATAATAATAATAAACATAAAATTACAAATAAATAAATAAATGACAATATCATCTGTGGATGACTATATATATATTGTTGACTTGTGACAATATTTAGCACCAAGATTATTGTTTTTTCAGTAGTTTTACTGTTATGGAGAAACACACCTATTCCTCAGATAATGAACTCTCTCTCCTCCCCTGCTAGGAAGGTTGGGTCACTGTGTCGGGCCAGGATGTTCTTCCTACCTGAAACCATCCTGCATATATCCAAATCAACCCTTCGTCCATGCATGGAATACTGCTGCCATATATGGTCTGGTGCCCCACTTGTTCATCTCCGTGTTCTTGACAGGCTCCAAATCATTTAACATTCTTAACATTTAACATTTAACATTTAACATTGTTAAGACATTTATTTTAACATTCTATTTTATAGAAAGAAAGAAATAATAAATGAATAAATAAATGATAAATAAATAAATACAAAGGGACACAAAAAAGTGTATGTATGTATGTATAATTACATACGCACATATTTTTAATCTGGGTTTCATAGAGATTGCATACACTTGATTGAACAACGGAATGTATTTACAAAAGTAACCTATTTTTCTTATTTACCATCAATGGAGGTGATGACGCAAACTTATTGAATTTGTTCTCTAAACATTTTATTCCATGACGCTGTAAACTTATGTCTGTTTAGGGAAAGTTAATTGTATAAGGAATGGTCTATAGACGTTTCTGATTAAATTGTTGAAAATGTAGCAAGATGTTGCGAGAATTACGTATTTTAATATTTTATATAAACGTATATGCATAAGGGTTGCTTTAATACACGTAAAATGTGTATTAATACGAACACACATATACACATACATGCATGTATACACACACACACACACACATACATACACACACACACACACACATATATATATATATATATATATATATATATATATTAATCATATCACCCCCAAGCAAGGCGAGAACGCCACTGATGCGCAGGGGGCTACGTAAGAGTGAAAAGATTGGAAAAGAGAAAAACAGGAAAGATAGATAAAGATATGAACAGAATGCGATAGATATGAACGAAAATAGATAGATAGATAGATAGATAGATAGATAGATAGATAGATAGATAGATAGATAGATAGATAGATATGAACAGACTGGGATAGATATGAACGGGGAGATAGATAGATAGATAGATAGATAGATAGATAGATAGATAGATATGAACTGAACTAGATAGATAGATAGATAGATAGATATGAACAGAATGCGATAGATAGATAGATAGATAGATATGAACAGAATGCGATAGATACTGTAAGAATTATTTTTTGTATTTCAACCAAATAATAATAAATATTTTTTAATATTTTATTGAAAAATATTATTATTTAGTTGAAATACAAAAAATAATTCTTACATTCTCCCAAGACAAAAAGATGCGATGAAATCCAAAAAGGCATCGCATAAGAAAATATGGTAAAATAGTGATTCACCTTTTAATTCTGAAACTTATAAAAAAAAATTACAATTTCAGAAACAGTTTCAGAATATAACATATTGTTACATGTCCTAATTGAGGACATTACCATAAAAAATTTACAATCCACTCTTGATATATTCAAGTGTTTACAGCAAATAATTATACAATAAAGTTTAAAAATTACACTTGATACACTTATCAAGTGTATACAGCAAATAGTTTAAAAAGTTAAAAATATAAAAACAGCTATAGTCCCTCTAATAATATTATTGACATTATATGTGGGCCACATAGGCTGCTAAATTTACTGGAATAATCTAATTTAATGAACTTGGTATTACTATTATTAATAGTTAAATCTGGAGAATAATGCTATGTTGGCATTAATCAGATTTTCAAATCTGAATTCGAATTCGGCTCCCCGGTTTCTCGTTCCGAGCCGATATCCACTGTACCACAACGTACATCCTGATTTATAATGTTGCAACCAGAAATAAATGATCTTGAATTATCACTATATAGGTATTCGGGAATACCATAAAGATTTGAAAATCTGATTAATGCCAAAACAAAAGATTTCATATTCATATCTTCCAACATTTCAATATGTATAGCCCTTACATTAAGGCAAGTGTATACAAACAAGCAAGTAGACTTTTATATTTAATTCTTTTCTATAAATCCATAAAAGAAATCCATTCCAGTATGGAGGAAAGGCCTCACGAAATTTACCCTATATTTAGGTAAATTAGTCAACTTAGGATGTTTAAAAGAAAGAGCATTATATTTTTTACACACAAAACAAGTAGCTAAACATGCTTTAACAGATTGTCTAGCTTGTGGTATCCAATAACCACTTAATCTCAGGCGAGATAGAGTAGCAGCTATACCCAAATGTCTACATCTTTCGTGTGCATCGATAATCACCATACCAGTGAAGGCGCTATATTTGGGGAGGATAATAGGATATTTAACCTCAAAGGTTATATTAAAGGATTTATCAATCCTGGCTCGAGACCGTCTAATACTATCCCGATCTAGAAATAATCCCAACCCGTTAACAACTTTCGGTACATCTTTACCATCAGGATTGGTTAGAAATTCTGTTTAGGATCTATAATACTTTTCTTGCACCATTTTTATAAGATATAATTTCGCATCGTGGGAAGGATCTGATATAGAACATTTAAGCTTATTAACAAATCTGGACACTAAAGTAACGATTCTGACTAACTTAGATAACTTAGAAAACTTATCCAAATTCACTATACCAATTTCCGTCACAGGATAAGAAGTAGTCTTACATAGTACTAAGGTACGCAATTCTTTCTTGACATCTTCTCTTAGACAATTTAAATCACTAGCAGGCCACTTCACAGGATTTTCCCTTATCCATACAGGACCCTTTAACCAAAAGTCCAAACAGGTCTTAAATTTATTAATAGACAGACCTCCAGCAATAATGTCAGCAGGATTTTGCGATGAAGGGACGTATCTAAAACATGTGTCTATACCATATTTAGAAGATAACTCTTCCCTATACAGACTAATATCTTTTAGTCTGTTTCTGACAAAAGTATTTTTGCCATTAGCCTTTGAAGTTAATAACCAAGCTAAGACGACTTGAGCATCTACAGCTACAAAAACATTTTTAATTTCAAGTCGGCAAATTATATTAAAAAGGTATTTCAAACATTTAAACGCCAGATATACTGCCAACAATTCCAGTGTAGGAAGAGATTTCTGAATCATTGGGGCTACTTTAGATTTGGCAAAAAATAGAGAAGATTTCCCCTCCTGTACCATATAAATCGCACAACCATAGGCAGATTTAGATGCATCACAAAATACAAATATATCAATAGGTAAATCATCCCTGAACACAAATCTAAGAAATTCCAAATTCCTTAACATGGTTAATTCAGGAGATAAATTTCTCCACTCTTTAAATTTTTCAGCCGGTATTATTTCATCCCAGCCAAGTTTCAATTTCCATAAATCACGCAGCAATAATTCTCCTCTTACTGTTACTGGTAGGCATAACGAGAGAGCAGTTTGAGTCAATATCTTCCTTTTGGAATCTATATTCTTAACGTTCAGTAGTACTACATCCTTAAGATTATTATAACTGCAACCTAACATTTTTATCAAGTCACCTCCATGCTTTATCAATGTATTGTCAGCAACCATTTTATTCCTTAGTTTGACTGAATTTGAATTACAAGACCTAAGGTGAAAATTACCTTCACCCATAATACTAACAGAGTCACAATAGTTCTTCACTAGTGAATCAGAAGAATTATTAGTGAAAATTAAGTTATCCACATAAAATCTCGTGCTTAACATTTTCGTACATTCATTGTTCGGATAAACTTTTAAATGAAATTGCATAATAAAATTAAGTATAAAGGGGCTACCTACAAATCCAAAAATCAACGTCGCATATTTGTAACAGACCAACTGACCTTTAATTTTCATGAAAAAAAAAACAGAACCTGTTTATTGTTAAATATCTTTTCGGTTGAAATGTATTAAATTATAAGGATTTATCCTAAAAATTCCTTATTTTTAAAAATAAACCACAAGTGCAGGTTCAGTATTATTGCAAATTACCATATTTGGAATTTTCCTTATTTGGGAAAATGGGCGTTTCCTTGTTACTTATGGCAACGAACGCGAAGCAAAAAAACACCTGGGGTTCAAGGCGGGAATGTTATCGTCTGGTAGAATTTTATTTGTAAATTAAAAAAACAATTTTAATCAGATTCTCTTGATCGTTTCCAACGTTTGGACGTGTCAGATTTTCTCCGGTTTCACTATAAGTGAAATCGTTATTTATTTTCTAAGTTGTAAACTTAGCAACATAGATATTTGGAGGAAAATGTTGGTATCTATAAGATAATCCAATTCCTTCTATTTTAACAAGAGAATCTCTTGATCGTTTCCATCGTTTGGACGTGTCAGATTTTCTCCGGTTTCCCTATAAGTGAAATCGTTATTTATTTTCTAAGTTGTAAACTTAGCAGCTTAGATATTTGGAGGAAAATGTTGGTATCTATAAGATAATCCAACCCTCCTTTTAATTCAAGAATCTTCTAACGATTCCAGTTGATGGATGTTATTAAATTCCTTTTATATTTCACTATGATGAAATCTTTATTTTCTAAATTGCAATATTTAGCAATTTATAATTTAGAGGTAGATATTTCTAACCTCTGCCTTTTATGTTAACTGTGAGAAAAAAAAACTGTGCGTAACAAACTAAATTATGTTTTCAGATTTTTTTCCGGTAAAATTAAAGTCGTGAATAATTGCTACTATTTTTTGAAGTGATCTAAAACTAAGCGTTTTATTCAAAGCTTCACTTATAATTTACATATTAACTGCTCTAATATATAATTTCTTCAAATTAAAAGTACAGTTTTAATAACTTGTATTCAAAGGCTTTGACTTTAGCCTGTAGGGGCGTTTCGGTAAGTGCTTGGTTGATGTGCTTCCGTATTTACGGGTATTGCTCTCGAGATTAGTTCCCCCACAAATACAGCGCCAGGTTTTACAATCACGCAAAAGAAATGGAATAAGTCACAACGAACATTAAACAACAAACAATTTAATAGGAATAAAATAAAATTTGTTTGTGGAAACGAATAAATACAAGATGTGAAAATTTGCCTTTTGGAAAATAAAGTTTGGCAAGAAATGAAATTTGTTTAAAGGTGTGTGTAAGTTTATATTAACGTAGGTACGTACAAAATATCGCTAAAAAACAGCATGAAACAGCATAGTATGAATAAAAAAGTTCATAAACTTAATAAAACTAACTTTTTCCATCAAAATATTTATATTTTTATTAAGAGGAAAGATCAAAGCAATTTTTCATTATTTTTAAAATTTTTTGAATCTCTGCTAACATTTTCGAAATTTTGATAGAAAATGTTGTTTTATTTGAGTTAGCGGCTAAAAAAAAAATTACGCCTTTATTACAATAGGTTACGTGGTAATGCTGATACAACCCACTTTTTTCACGGTAACAAACACATTAATTTCAAAATTCTCGCAAAAATCAAATAATAGTCAGATTTGAATGAAACTTTCAGTACTCATTCACAAATGAATGAAATTATTTTTGAAATTATTATTTTTTTAAATTTCTTGGTGAAAATTTTTTTTTTAACTCTGTTACCCCCCCCTCTACGTAAATCCATGAAATTTTAATAAATTTTAATATCTGTATAAATTTTTTTTATTAGTTAAATGCAGAACTCATTGGGGCATATAAATCATCTATGTTTTTTATTCTAAAGTGGACAACCTGGCCGAAAATCTGCTCCGAAGAGTAAAATAAAAATGCAATAAATCTCTGATATAATTTAATTTGATAAACTTTTAATTGCTGGAATAAATAATAATTATTAAGGACATTATACTCTGAAGAAAAAAATTTTTTTCGTTAACTAATAAAATTTTGAAATAATTGTTTTTATTTTTTAATTTTTTATTATAATAATTCATAAAAGTGTTAAAAATATTTTAAAAACCTTTTATTAAAACGTTGTTTAATTTCCTCTTACTTAAGAATTGATTATCACATTGCCTATCGAAAATTGAAAAGTTTAATAAAAATCATTCACCAATTTTACTTTTAAAATAATTAAAAATAATTAAATTTTGGAAATTTTTATTAAGTACGGTGTTCCATACGGATCGAAACAAGTTTCCGTAGAGGTCGTATTGTTTTTAGAAGTTAACAAGTCTTTGGATGAATTCCCCTTACATCGAAAACTAAACAAACCAAACTTTGATTCTAATTTAATTCTTTTTTTATTAAATTAAAATTATTCTAAAAGAAATTTAATTTTTTCAGAAAGCATATTAATAATGTAAGATAAATATGTAATATCTAAACATAAAAATATTTAATATTTCAGAAAAATATTAATAAATAACAGTTCGGTTATTTTAATTTAATTCTTTCTTTTAAAAGAAATTTAAATTTTTATTCATTCAGAAAGCATATTTTTATTTATTCAGAAAGCATATTTTTATTTATTCAGAAAGCACATGTTATTTTTATTTATTCAGAAAGCATATTTTATTTTTATTTATTCAGAAAGCATATTTTATTTTTATTTATTCAGAAAGCATAGTCTGGCTATAAATCTAAACTAAAATTCTATAAAATGTTATACTTGCTGAAAATATTATATTAAATTTTTAATTTTACTATTTAGTTAAAAAACAAAAAAAAAATTTAAATTTCCAAATATTACGTTTTAAGCTACACGATTTTTTTGTCACTTACGGCCGCCATCCAAACGTCATTCACACCTGCTACTTGTCAACACGTAATTTATCGCCTAGATAAGCGCTGACAAGAGGGCTACTGTTTTTAAAGAGTGATTTATTTCATAAATATCAAGTCAGTAAGCACTTAATACTTGTTTGAAATCAGATAAAGGAAGGTTTCAATTATAAAAATCAACTTAAATAACGTGTCAAGGAGGTATATTTTTTTTTTGCAAGATTTTTAAATCAGAAATTTAGCTACTGTTTACATAATCTGTCGATTCGTCAATAATGGCGGTAAATTTAAAAAAAATTTTTTTTGCAGTGAAATTTTTGATTCCGAGCAATATAATTTCGGTTTGAACTAAACCAGGGTATTTTGCTTATGGTAATTAGTAAATTTAATCTCTTGGCTTTCAATTAAAGGTAAAATTAAAGCTTCAAGAAAACGTTTTTATTTTTAAAAATTAAATTTAAATTGAGGTATCGAAAATCGGCAGTGATTTTTTGTACATACCTATATTAACGGAGTCCGTAAATAAGTCGTTCTTACTTACATTTAGTTCATCTCGGGTGGCGACAGCATGTCACGTTAATGAAAGAAAGTTTGTCGTGTTTTTCCTTTCACGGCCATCTGTAGCTAGGTCATGAACTTTGGTGTGGGAGAATGACTTGGCCGGACAAAGTATCGGTTACATGCTGACTTAACGGCTAGTTTAGTGACTGCCCCTTCTTCCAAACTGTGTGTTATTTTTATACCATAATAGTGGATCAAAGAATCTTCCTAACATTTAGGTGTGAAGACATTTATTGACCAATCAGATTTTGTATTTTACTATTTTGTTTTGGGGCCTAAATATTTTTTGTTAATTGACTTCCGATCCTATTTTTCTAGAATGTTCTTATTCTATGTTTTTAGCTGATTGTTTGAGAAATATAAAAATGTAATTTAAATTCTAATGCCGTTTTGATCCAAAATTTCTATAATGTTTTTATGTATTTTCTTATTGCTTAATTTAATAGAAAAGAAAATGTGTATCCCATAAGCCTAAATAAAGTCTTTTAAAGTATTTAAACCATACAACATTAAATTTTATTTACATTTTGCGTATTTAATTGTGCAAAATCTATAAAATTAGAAAGAACCTATGAAATGTTCGTTCGATAAGTATAACAAATTACTATATATCTCTAAATTTAATACTGAGATTTTAAAATATTGTCTCTTTATTAACAAAAGGACAATTTAAAATGTTACGTTGAAAATTTAACGTAAATTAATTAATATAAGTAGTAATACAGCCGGTGTATGGGAAATAATTTACTCCAAATTTGTCGGCTTGTTTCAAACAAAAATATATCATTTCATTTTCATTTATCAAATAATAATATTAATAATAATTAATATCTGTTACACCGTTTTGCTTTGAGGAAATTTATTGCAAGACATTATGTAAATTTGTTTGAATAAATTTGGTGTTGAATTCGATCCATGGAATTTGTAATTCTATATAAAAAGAGTAACAGATGTATTTTAAATTCTACATCGTAAGCAAGTAAGTAAAAATTTGTCCCTCAGTCGGTCAAACTCACTGTTTTTTTTTTCGTTCCTTTCCTTTCTTTTTTTTCTTTCAATATGAACGGAAATAGATAGATAGATAGATAGATAGATAGATAGATAGATAGATAGATAGATAGATAGATAGATAGATATGAACAGAATGCGATAGATATGAACGGAAAGAGATAGATAGATAGATAGATAGATAGATAGATAGATAGATAGATAGATAGATAGATAGATAGATAGAAACCGAAAAAGATAGGTTGACTGATATGAACTGAAAGAAAGAAATAAAGAAATAAAGAAAGAAAGAAAGAAAGAAAGAATGCTTTCTTTTCGTTTTTCTCTTCCCTTTTCATTCTTCTCTTTTCCCTCACTTCTCCAAACTCATTTTCTTTGGGTAAGTTTCTTGGTTAGAAATTGAAATTCATTTCCTTTACGAAACAAAGGAAACAGTAAGGGAAAAAAACTTACCTTGAATCGGTATTTATTAAATAAACTGGGTCTAGTCTTATACAATGCCACAAGAAACCTCCAGCGAGGATCGGAGCACTACACTCCTGAATGGTCTACGAGGCGTGTTTGCTAAATATTGCGTTTCAGTTGACATTGAAAATGGAATATGAAACAAGTGGTATATTTATATTTCACATTAATTACTCTTGAAAACCAAGTCATCATCAGAGGAAATCCTGGTTATATCAGGAATAATATACGTAATCTGTGATAAGAATGACATTATTTAAATCGTTTTACTCCAGGCAATAAAATCCACTAGGATGCAAGAGGTTACTGAGAGCGAAAGAGACAACAACACATGATCATTTTCTACTGGGACAGACAACTGACATTGAATTTAAATTTTAAAACATCGTAGCTGATAGGGAAGCAACAGACCAAAAGAAATTTAGACAAGCAGAAAAAAAGAAACTATTAGTTTAAAAGCTACTATTACATCGAGTAATTTTAGAGATGCGATTATGTAACATGGGCCAGTGCACATTTAAATGTTTAATATTATTCATACAAAACTGATGGCAGGACTAGATATATCCTATTATAATTAAGACCGTTGTATATATATATATATATATATATATATATATATATATATATATATATATAACCGAGATTATAATTATACTCGTGTCTAAAACCTTCCTCGAAAACTTTCGACAGAAGGAAAAATGGTTTTAAAAAAAGAAAGAGCTTAGTACATGAACGTCAGTCAAAAGTTTTCGGACCGAGATCAGCAGGAAGCCCAAAGAAAAAACCCTGATACGAGTAAACATCTAACAGAAAGCGCACAATACATAGTTAGAGCGAAATAAATAGATAACACCTAATGAGCCAGGCGAACCTACTTAGGTTTCACCTAAACGGATCGTCAGGAAAATTTTCTGTTTTCCACCGTTGCTGATGAAGCGAATATTTCCTCGCTGAAATGACCATCCAATAAATTTAAATTTCGAAATTTTTGTATTATTTTTATATATTTGGCTCTGTAAGTAGAACATACTATTTACATCGTGCTCTCGACCTTGATCAATTTTAATATTAATAAAACTAATATTAATAAGATCGGATTTTCGGGGTTTACCTATCTGCTCATCCTTTTGTATTTTAAAATTATATATATATATATATATCCTTCCTGTCATGCTCATGGCGCGAGAGAGAGAGAGAATAGCGAAGCAGCGGCGGATCAGTTCATTCTTCTAACGACCAGTTATAAAAGCCCTTGCCACGTGTGTTCCTTTTTTACAGTGCTCTATTATTTTAGATTTTTTAATAATTATATCGTCGAGTATTGAAGAATATATATATATATATATATATATATATATATATATATATATAGTCATCCGCAGACATATCTGTTTCTCTGCATCACAGCTCATCAGTACTGTTAGACATCGATTGCTTTTTAACTTAAGATTGAAACCCGACCGAATTGGCGTCAGTCGGCGATTCTACCTCTGGGCTATGGGCGCTTGGTAGAAGAAGACAGACTTTTCAGCATGTATATTATCCTTATACACGCCCAATATCAACATATATATATATATTGATGCATGTTTCATTATAATATAGACAAGTTTTGTCGATTTCTTTTATGTAAATTTTTTCATATCGTCTGATAAGCTTAACAGCTTTGTTGTTGAAAGAGAAAAGAAAATCACAATATATATATATATATATACTATGGTCATCCGCAGACAGGACCGAAACCCGACCGAATTGGCGTCAGTTAGCGATTCTACCACGAGGGTCCAGTAGAAGAAGGCAGGATTTTTAGCGCGTATAAACACGCCCAATAGCTAGGTGCTCCAATTCATTATCGAATGAGCGGTGCGTAAATGCCGGAGTAGCTACTGTTTACAAAGTCTACCACTCTTCCAGAGTGCTCAATCAGGGTGTGAGAGCGTAAATATATATATATATATATATATATATATATATATATATATATATATATATATATATATCCTCTCTCCATTATATTAAAGACAGTTATGTATTTTTTTGTAACGGCGTAAAGGGGACATATTTCCTCAGAATTTATCCCTCGCCCGGAATGGAAGGACGTGAGCGACACCGGACCGTTATTCTGCAACTTTTCGTAACAAACAGAAAATAACTCTTGGAACATGTAAATCTTAGAACCTTGAACAACTGTGGACAGATGGAAAACGTGAAGCAGGAAATGTCTAGATTGAACACAAATATTTTAGGCATATCACAATCCACCCACGTCTATTGAACAGGTGAAGAGGCTCGTCCCTTGTTCCCTGTTTAGGATGTGATTTCCGGCTTTCTCTTTTCCAATCTTTTCACTCTTTTCTTTATTCTTTTTTCTTTTTCAATTGGAGTAAATAGACTAAACTATCGCCTGGTTCACACTCCACCCACGTCTGTTGAACAGGTGAAGAGGCTCATCCCCCTCTTCCCTGTTTAGGATATGGTTTCCGGCTTTCTCTTTTCCAATCTTTTCACTCTTTTCTTTATTCTTTTTTCTTTTTCAATTGGAGTAAATAGACTAAACTATCGCCCGGTTCACACTCCACCCACGTCTGTTGAACAGGTGAAGAGGCTCATCCCCCTCTTCCCTGTTTAGGATATGGTTTCCGGCTTTCTCTTTTCCAATCTTTTCACTCTTTTCTTCATTCTTTTTTCTTTTTTAATTGGAGTAAATAGACTAAACTATCGCCCGGTTCACACTCCACCCTCGTCTATTGAACAGGTTAAGAGACTCATCCCTTGTTCCCTGTTTAGGATGTGGTTTCCGGCCTTCTCTTTTCCAATCTTTTGACTCTTACGTAGCCCCCTGCACATCAGTGGCGTTACCGCCTTGCTCGGGGTGATATGATTAAAATATATATATATATATATATATATATATATATATAAGGCAAGATGTTTGTGTGTGTGTCTGTTTATTTGCCTGTGTGTCTGTATTTTTTCAGCCCTTTTATTTTAGTTTTTGCTTCGAGTTTGGCTCTAAGTAGGTATAATTGTAGTTCTTAGTCTCAGCCCTGATACCATTTACTCAGAGGACTTATTTAGCTTTCAAAATTCAGTTTACGACGAAAAAAACTTATTTGATATCGATACCAAGAAATCAAAATTTGACTTACATCCATTCATTTTTCTTTCAGTCTACGGTTTCGCTTTAACTGGAAACAACTATTGCTTTTTAGTCTTTCGTGCCAACGTCCAAAGAGTCTGAGCTCCAGGACCATGGATTAGTTTTAAAGCTTTCATTACACCCGGGTTATACTGCTAGTACCAGATAAAGACACATGAAAATACATCATGAGATAATGCCAGATATCTGAGAGAATTCTAGTAGTTAAAATGAAAGGAAAGCCTCTCAATATATCGGTAACAGTGGTATACGCATCAATACGAAAAGCCCTAACGGCGTGAAAGGGGTTAAGCCTAAAGACAGTGAAGTAGTCGCCTGGTAAGGAACGACTTGCGCTACAGGTGTCACCGGACCGTCATCCTGCGACTGTTAACAGCGTAAAAGGAACAAATTTCCTCAGAATTTGTCCCTCGCCCGGAATGGAGGGACATGAGCGACAGATATCACCGAACTGTTATTCTCCGACTGTTCTCAACAAACAGAAAAGAACTCTTATAACATGGAAAAGTTAGAACCTTGAACAACTGTGGACAGATGGAAAACGTGAAGCAGGAGATTCCTAGATTGAATATTAACATTCTAGGCATCAGATGACGGAAAGTGCTACACAGAGATCCAAAGGCGACTTGGCGTGGCGAAGGAAGCATTCCAGAAGTTGAGTAAAGTATTAAGAAACAGGACAATTTCGCTAGAAACAAGGAAGAAAGTATTGGATTGCTATGTGTTGTCAGTTCTTTAATATGGCAGTGAGTGTTGGACAAGATCATCAAAGATGAAGTCAAAAACCTGAAGGAACTGAAATGTGGTTATACAGAAGGATGCTACGGATATCATGGATCGAGCATGTGAGCAATGATGAGGTCCTAGAAATGATGGAAACAAAAAGGAAATTAATACTGAGCATCAGGAAGAGACAGCTGAAGTTCCTGGGACATGCAATGAGGAAGGAGGTCTTGGAGAACCTGATACTAACAGGTCAGATAGAGGGAAAAAGAGACAGAGGAAAGCTGCGGATAACATATTTGAAGGACCTAATCAGTTGGATGACGGAACGAGGGTTGCATGGTGTAACAGGAGGTGTGCTAAGAGCCACCAGGGATAGGGAGACGTGGAAAGCCATGATCGCCTACGTCATAGAAGAAGAAGGCATATGTGAAACGAGGTGGCCAAACAACGGAGACTTTGTTTCTATTGATCATAGTATATCTTTACAAAAAAGTTTTTCTCTGGGATTAAAACTAGAAAACTGAATTTATTCAAGACGGTACAGAGTCCGCGACAAATCTCTTGAACTTTTCAAACGCAATGCATGTTGATACAAAACAGACGACGTCTGACCGTGAGTTGAACTCATCAGTGGCGATTATATGTGGGGGATAGAAGGGGCCAAGCTCCCCTCCCACGAATTTTGGCTGGCTCCTCGGTGGCCCCCCTCTCACTTCCCACCTTTATAACCTTCAAAAACTTATGAAACTGATCAGTCTCAGATTTTGATAAGATTTGATCTCCAGCACATTATTTCAGAATGTATTGACGTTAGTATTAACCTTTGATTTTGTTTTGAAACAGCTTGAGAGTAGAAAAGAGGCCAAGAATAGATTAGAACTCCACTACTATGAATGAAAAGTTATTCTGTTTAATTTAATGAAGTAACATTGAAATTAACCTCTCTTGTGTTCCAATAGCTTGAGAGTGGAAAAGAGGCCAAGAATAGATTAGAACTCCACTACTATGAATGAAAAGTTATTCCGTTTAATTTAATGAAGTAACATTGAAATTAACCTCTCTTGTGTTCCAATAGCTTGAGAGTGGAAAAGAGGCCAAGAATAGATTAGAACTCCACTACTATAAATGAAAAGTTATTCCGTTTAGTTTATTGAAGTAACATACTTATACTCAAACTTAATCATAAGTTGTGTATATCATAGGGGGGTGTAGTATGAAAATGAAGACGCTGTTTTAGTTTGCCCCCACCCTCTTCAGAAAAATCTCAGCCCTTGTGCAAAAATGCATTCTCCGATATTTTAAAATTTTCTGAAAGTGATATTTGTTTCAAATCAGATTAATTAAACTTTAAATCAGCTAATATTCCTCAAATAAATTTTCAGAAAAGTATATCTTATTTCTAAAAGATTTTTTATAAAATGGATAGTTTCCTAAAATGGCACTAAAATTATCGATTTAAAAAAAACTCTGTCCAGTCAATTTAAATTTGCCTTGACATACAGCTAAGTATGTTGCTTAGTGAAAATATTAAATATTTATCTCTAAGCTTCAAATTAATACTCAGATGAAAGCTTCACGAAAGATTTTACATTTTTAAAATTCATTTTAATCCTTAGGTATTACGTTTCTGTGGAGGTAGCTAGTGTGGGATATTCAAAACAATGTACGCATTTAAATGACAATAAATGCAGTGTCTATTGCAGCGTTTCTCAACCTTTTTATTCTTGCGTAATGTCATGGTGGCATCACCCATTACAACGGATTGAACTCTTCCTACAACTACATATACTTCCCCTCACAAGAGGAGAGCAGATCAAGAGATCAAGAGCTCAGAGTGATACCTCAGCATAAGCAGATCAGCGGAGAGTGATAGGTAGAAATAACCAAGACTGCTACCGCACTGCTATTGCGAGTCCCAGTTATAGTATTACTTCAGAGCTCCAAGTATTGTATTTTGCTGTGTTAATATATATTCGTTATTTTCTATTTTGGTTGTTGTTATATTATTTATTACTGGACTTCTTAACCGGGTCCACAACAAGTGCCGACGAAGAATCAAAGAAATTTACGCGGGGAGGATTAAAAAAGAAAAAAAAGTCGCCCACGACAAGTGGCGAACAAATACACGCAGTAGATAAAAAAAAATAAAAATGGGGGTAACAGCGTCCCTACGACAAGGGGCAACGAAAATCCTAAAAAATCCAAGCAATGTTACAAAAATAAAGAAAAACATCGTCCCACAACAAATGACGACGAAATATCCCAGTCGCAACCACAAAAAGCGCCGAAGAAACACAAAGAATTCACGTTTTTGAACTGCAGTCGTCATACGAAGTGGCGATAAGGTTAAAGGAAATATCTCCCTGCACAACTACGTAAAGAAATAAAAAGTTTTTCTTTTCTCCTCCTCACAGAAATAAGTTTTAAAAAAATGGATTTTCAAGCAGCAATTGTTGAACTGTTAAAAAAACAATTCGAATTCCAAGAGATTGGAAGAGAAACAAATAGAAATACAGCAAAAAAAAAAAAAAATGAAACCAGGCACATGGAATTACAAGAATTAATACTAAAAGTGATAAACAACAAAAGACAGAACAGCGTAAAAGAATCCACATTTTCTCAGAACGCAATATGGAATTCAGTTAAAGATTTCAAATACTCTCTTGACGAGGATAAAACCTTCCAAGACTACTTTAAGAGATACGAGGACTTTTATAAAATTGAATGCGAGACATGGTCAGACACAAAGAAAATGAGGTTGTTATTAAGAAAACTAGTGACGTTCAAACATAGAAAGTTCGTTGACTACATATTGTCCAAAAAGATCAAGGCCAACGAATTAACTTTCGAGGAAGCTGTGAAGTGTTTAACAGAGTTGTTCAGCCCGAAGACCTGACTTTTTCATAAAAGGTGGAAATGCTTCAACCTAACTAAGAAAGAAGACGAAGACTACACCATATTCGCAAAAATTGTAAATGAACATTGCAATGATTTTAAACTACCAGAGCTCTCGTCAGACAATTTCATGTGTTTAATTTTTGTCCAAGGACTAGTATCAACAAGAGACTCAGAAATGAGAAAAAGAATCCTGACAAAATTCCAAAACGAGCCGGAACTAAAGTTGCAGAAACTAGCAGAAGATTGTCAGAGGTGTTTAAGCGTCAAAAAAGATTCAAGGGACATAGAAGAATCGGGCATCGCACATATACGAAAAGTAAACAGAAAGACATATTTGCAACCCTCCCCAAAGAAAAGTCAAAAGAGAAATGCACAATTTTATCCTCCCCCAAACAAAAAATCAAAACAATTATGAATTCAAAAAGAAACCTCCCCCTAGTCCATGTTATAGATGTGGAGCTCTCCACTGGTACAAAGACTGCATGTATCGTTATAAAACCTGTTCAGCATGTAATAGAATAGGACACAGGAGTTCACATTGCAGAACTACAACTAAAGGAAACAGAAGCAGAGTAACAGCTGCCAGAACGGAACATGAGGACGGAATAAACAGAAGAAAATACGTAGTAGTAGAAATTTTAAAAAAAAGGATCAAATTCCAGCTTGATTCAGGCTCTGATCTGACTATCATCAGTATACAAACATAGAGAAAACTGAATAAGCCTACCATGCTACGTACAAACAAAATTACAAGATCAGTAACAGGTAAAAGAATAAGCTTCAAAGGAGAGGTAATCACGAATGTAACATTCAATGGAAAAACAAAAAAACTGAAAATGTTCGTTCTAAAAAATACTGAGAACCTTTTCGGTACCGATTGGATGCAAAAATTTGACTTATGAGACTTACCTATTAATACTTTTTGTCAGAAAGTAGAAAGTGAAATTACAGAAGCAGAGAAATTAAAAGAAAAACTAAAAGAAAAGTTCCCCCAACGTATTTTCCCCAAGATTGGGAAGATGTAAAAAGGTAGCAGCAAAAATAGAATTGAAAGATGGCGCACTACCAATATTTAAAAAGAAAAGAACGGTTCTCTTCGCTTCAATAGAAAAAACTGATAAGGAACCGGATAGGCTTGTAGAAACAGGGATACTAACGGAAGTAGAATTCGTCCAGTGGGCCGCGCCGACCGTCTATGTTAAGAAAAATCAGGCGAAATTCGTGTTTGCGAGGATTTTTCAACAGGGCTTAACAACGCAATAAAAGATTGCCACTACCCGCTTCCTAGCCTAGAGGAAGTGTTCACATGATTAAACGGCGGCAAATACTTCTCAAAAATTGATCTAAGCGACGCCTATTTACAGGTACCAGTGAATGAGGAGACCTCTAAGCTATGCATCAACACACACAAGGGATTGTATAGATTTCAAAGGCTAGCTTTTGGTATTGAAGTAGCACTAGCGATTTTCCACCAAACAATGGATACAATGTTAGCTGGGCTAGAATTCGCCATAGCAAATCTAGACGGCTTTCTAATAAAGAGAGACAACGTCGAACAACATGCGAAACACATTCAAGAAGTATTCATGCGAATCCAAAGCTATGGATTCAAAATTAAAGAACAAAAATGCGACTTTTTCCTGAAAGAAATTAAATACCTAGGGCATATCATAAACAAGGATGGAAGTAGGTCGGATCCGGGAAGAGCGGCAGCAATAACGGATATGCCGGCACCGAAAAATATCGCGGAACTTCAAAGTTTCCTACTATTGGTAAATTATTACCAGGAATTCATTGCAAATATGTTTAAATTGCGAGCTCCATTAAATGAATTACTCAAAAAAGAAAAAGAATGGAGATGGACAGCACACTGCCAAGAAACATTTGAAGAGATTGTCAAAGTATTAACGTCAGATTTGTTTTTGACGCACTACGATCCAAATTTAGAACTAATAATAGCGTATGATGCGAGCTCGTATGGCGTAGGTGCTTGTCTATTACACAAAATGCCCGACAGAAAGAAAAGTCTTATCGCAAACGCTTCGAGAACACTATTACCAGCGGAAAAAATTATTCACAAATTGAGAAAGAGGCTCTAGGGATCATATTTGCTGAAACCAGATTTCACAGGTACATTTATGGAAGACATTTTATTCTGTAGACTGATCATAAACCGTTGTTAACAATCTTCGGTTCGAAGAAAGGCTTACGAACATATACAGCAAACAGGCTTTTAAGATGGGGAACCATATTACTTAATTACGACTTTAAATTGGAATACCTGCCTTCCAACAAGATTGGACACGCAGACGGGTTGTCAAGATTAGTGCCAAAGAATAATGAACCACTGGAAGATTCAGTAATAGCTGCACTACAATCAGAAGGCGAATGAGAACAGCACCGGGAAATACAGTACGAGAGCTGCCAGTGACGTTACTAGAAATTAGGAACGAGGCAGAAAGGGACGACTTTATTAAAGGTACGAGAAAAAATACAAGAAAGAGCTAAAGTCTCTCCGACAGTTTTTCGCTTTGCGACAACATACTAATGTACAATGAGAGAGTCGTAATACCTAAGACACTGCAGAAAAGAATACTCAAGAATTTTCATATTGGACATCTCTGAAAAAAATCATATGAAAGTGTTAATGAGAAGCTACGTTTATTGGAAGAACATGAACGAAGATATCACACAAATGGTAGAAAAATGTAAAAGTTGCGCCTTAGCTGCCAGGGCACCCCCCATAATACAAAAACCTTGGCCGAAAACGGATCGACCATGGTCGAGGATCCAAGAAGATTATGCGGGACCTATAGACGGATTTTATTATTTAATCACACGAGACAGCTACAGCAAATGGCCTGAAGTTTTTCACTACACGAATCCATCAACAGAAAACACTATTAACTGCCTACATGAACTGTTCGCAAGGTTCGAGGTAGTGGATTGTCTGGTAACAAATTCACGTTCACAGAGTTTCAGGAGTTCTATGAGATGTTCCAAGTTAACCACATAAAAACTCCACCGTATGACCCAGTTTCGAATGGTCAAGCCGAGAGATTCGTTGACATCTTAAAAAGAGCGTTAAAAAAGGCATACAGGGTACCAACAGAGAAATCACTGCAACAGTTTCTACTGGTGTATAGGATTATCCCAAATAACCGGCGGAGGTGATGTTTGCGAGAAAAATAAAATCTGTATTCGACAAACTACTACGGAAGCAAAACAAAAAACAGCCAACGTCATTCGTACCAAACAGAACATTCAGACCAGGGGAAAGAGTATATTATAAAATGTTTAAAAACAAAATGTCCTACTGGGAAGCCGGTACAATAAATATTAGGATCGGAAATATGCTATACATGATTCAAGGACGAGACTATACACACAGAAGGCACATAAATCAAATAAGAAAAGGGCGGTTGGACGAAACCAACACGCCATTGCAAGAAGAAGAAACAATGGACACGATCTTTGATACATTCGAGTTACGAAAACCCCAAACAGTGCCGGAAACTAGAAAATCTGGTAGGAAAATGAAGTTCACCGAACCGTTGATGATAAATATTAAAAGAAAGAGATATTAAGGCTCCCTACATAGAGAAAAAAATTGGGAGGTGGCTGCCATGGTGGCATCACCCATTACACCCATTGAATTCTTCCTACAACTACATATACTTCCCCTCACAAGAGGAAAGCAGATCAAGAGATCAAGAGCTCAACGTGATAGATCACCATGAGCAGATCAGCGGAAAGCGATAGACAGAGACAGCCAAATCTTCTACAGTACTACCATTGCGAGTCCCAATTATAGTATTACTTCCTAACCCGTATTTATTCGTTCTACTAACAGAGTTCCACGTATTTGTATTTTACTGCGTAAATATATATTCGTTATTTCCTATTTTGGTTGTTGTTATATTATTTCTTGCTGGACTTCTTAACCGGGTCCACGACATGTAACCCTTAAAATTAATTACATGTCCCAAGGAACCGCTACGCAAAAACAAAATTATATGCCATATTTTTCTCATTTTATTTTCATATGGTAGAACTAAAAGTATACATTTTTGAATAACTGGTTTAAGAAAAAGTTAATACTTCTCTGTTAATTATTTTTAATAATACTAAATAATATTCATACTGTTCATTTATAATACTTTATCAGGGAGTTTTTATTTACACACAAAAATTCTAAACTCAAATGTAAATAATAATCATAAGAATCCATCATCATCATCATACACTTTTAATTGTAAACAGAATGAAAACAGATAATTGCAACATCACTTTATTTATTTATCCTTTACTGGCAAATGTTGAAAAGACATAAGGCAAATCAAGGCAAACATGTCCTGTGAACCAATAAATGGGCTAGAAAATGTTACTTTCAAAGCCATTTGATAAAGAGAAGCATGCTTCTCTAATGTGAAACCCGTGCCTGTCTTTTGCTGTACAAATACTTAATTTGAAGTCAACCTTTCGATAAACACACAGATTTCATTCTCAATTGAGAGATTATTTTGTGCGTGTTTAGTAATATTACGTATATGAAATTAAATAAAAAGTAAAAAGTGCATTAGCTTATCACATATGTTCTCACGGAACCCTTAGAGACCTTTTGCAAAACCTTAGGATTCTAGAGAATTCTTGTTGAGAAACGCTGATCTAGAGCTAGGAAAGTTGGGTCACTGTACTGTGCCAGAAAATTTCTTTGTCCATCTTGCACATTTACAAGAGTTGCAAGTTCAATTCCTGGCCTCAGCTTAGCGACTGATCAGTGCTAAACCTCACTTCACATCAAAAATTCTAAATTCAAACGTAAAAAATAAACATAAGAGACCAATATCATATTCTTTTAATATAAATATAAACGGAACAAAAAACAGATAATTGCAACATCAGTTTATTATTTATTTATCCTTTACTGGCAAATGTTGAAAAGACATAAGGCAAATCAAGGCAAACATGTCCTGTGAACCAATAAATGGGCTAGAAACTGCTACTTTCAAAGCCATTTGATAAAGAGAAGCATGCTTCTCTAATGTGAAACCTGTGCCTGTCTTTTGCTACACAAATACTTAATTTGAAGTCAAACTTTAGATAAACACACAGATTTCATTCTCAATTGAGAGATTATTTTGTGCGTGTTTAGTAAGGAACGATTTTAACCAATTACATGTCTTAAATTTTAAAAAATCGTATTAAAAATATACCAATTAATTCTTTATATATATATATATATATATATATATGTGTGTGTGTGTGTGTGTGTGTGTGTGTAAAAATATACTCAATTATAATCTGAGATTTAACCATATATATATATATATATATATATATATATGCGATTGACCATAATGATTTATACAATTTTTCGACTATTTACGCTCTCACACCCTGATTGAGCATTCTGGAAGAATGGTAGACTTTGAAAAACAGTATTTACTGTGGCATGTATGCATCGCTAATTCAGTAATGGATTAGAGCACTCTGGCTATTGGGCGGGTATAATGACAATATACACGCTAAAAAGTCTGCCTTCTTCTACGGAACGCCCATAGCCCAGAGGTAGAATCGCCGACTGACGCCAATTCGGTAGGATTTCAATCCTGGGTTAAAAGCAATCGGAGTCTAACCGTACTGATGAGCTGTGATACAGCGAAACAGATCTGTCTGCGGATGACTATATATATATATATATGTGTGTGTGTGTGTGTGTGTGTGTGTGTGTGTGTATATATATATATATATATATATATATATTGTCATCTGCAGACAGTTCTGTTTCGCTGTATCACAGCTCATCAGTACGGTTAGACTCCGATTGCTACATAATAACCCAGGCTCGAAACCTGACCGAATTGGTGTCAGTCGGCGACTCTACCCCGGGTAGTTCGGTGGAAGAAGACAGTTTTTTTAGCGCATATCATATTACGCGCCCAATAGCTAGATTGCTCAAATTCATTTTTTTGCTGAATGAGCGATGCGTATATATATATAAAGAATTAATTGGTATATTTTTAATACGATTTTTTAAACTTTAAAAGTTAATATATATATATATATATATATATATATATATATATATATATATATATATATTGGAATTTATATTAAAATTTATCTGCTCCCTTATTCCTGCAAAACAGGAAAACATAATGACGTTGGAAAAACTAAATAAAAAAATGAATTAATTCTTCCTTGTCCGCCTTATTTAATGGAAATTTTCTGAAAGAAGGGTTGCTACCCATAAAACAAAACCCTACTACTTCACCAGTTATGCTGTCTTTCACTCCCTCTCTCTTCTTCGCCCTCCTTTTCTCACTTCCTTCTCCCCTCTATGCATTTTCTTACTTCTTCCTCTTTGTTAAACACAAACGCCGGGTCATCAAATGTTGTATATGATTATTTTTTATTTTTTTTTTTTTTAATCATATCACCCCAAGCAAGGCGGTAACGCCACTAATGCGCAGGGGGCTACGTAAGGGTAAAAAAAATGGAAAAGAGAAAGCCGGAAACCACATCCTAAACAGGAAACAAGGGATGAGCCTCTTCACCTGTTCAATAGATGTGGGTGGAGTGTGAACCGGGCGATAGTTTAGTCTATCTACTCCAATTGAAAAAAAATAATAAAAAAGGAAAAGAGTGAAAAGATTGGAAAAGAGAAAACCGGAAACCGCATCCTAAACAGGAAAAAAGGGATGAGCCTCTTCACCTGTTCAATTTACTTTACTCCCTACTTTTAAACCTGGCGTCTTTCTTTGACCCCCTTTTTCAGTTCTTTCTCTTTCTCTTTCTCTCCCGTTTTCTTCTTTTTCTTCTTTATTATCTCAATGTCTCTTTTACGACCCCCATTTGTTGGTTTCTCATTTTCCTTATACTCTTTACCCCGCACACAAAAATTTACCAATAAAGGGAAAGAAATTTTCCATCTCCCTTCAAAAAATAGCGTTTACTACCTGATGAGACATTGTCCTTTCAATGCCGAAAAAATGTACACTTTGTAGTAGATTATGATTTCAACATGTTCTAAATTATAATTTATAATAAATATTCATAGCTCTATTTCTATATTGAGCACTGTTTTAAATAAATGTTTTGAACGTTTTTAATATTTTCTTCGTTCTTTATTCATTTGGATACATAATAACTTCATTTAAATATGTTTCATTGAATAATACAGAAACATTCAATCTATTTATTTTATATTAATCAATTTTTGTTCTCGAATCAGCTTCTTTGTTTTAAGATCAAGGAGATCGATCGAAAGTTTTCTTCTATGTGCCTTGTCCTTGCCGGACGTAGGCGATCATAGACTTTCACGTCTCCCTATCCCTGGTTGCCCTGAGGACGCTTTCTCCTCTTGCAACACGCAACCCCCGTTCTGCCATCCACCTGCTCAGGCCAGTCAAGTATGTCACACTCTGTTTTCCCCTGTCACTTCTTTCCTCTATCTGGCCTGTTAGTATCAGTTTCTCCGAGCCCTTCTTCCTCATTGCATGTCCCATGAACTTTAGCTCTCTTTTCCTGGTGCACAGTATTAATTTTTTTTCGTTTCCATCCTTTCCAAAACCTCATCATTGCTCACATGCTTGACCCATGATATTTGCAGCATCCTTCTGAAGAACCACATTTCATTTGCTTCAAGTTTTTCCTTCATCTTCGATAATATTGTCTAGCATTCACTGTCATATTGAAGAACTGACATCACATAGCAATCTATCACCCTCTTCTTTGTTTCTAGTGAAATTTTCCTGTCTCTTAATACTCTACTCGGCTCCTGGATTGTATCCTTGTGCTTTTGGAACTCAAGAATATAAATGTATAGAAACTGCTGTGACCACAAAGTGAGAGGTCAGTTTATATAATGATTGTAATATGAAATTGATCCCCCACTTTATATCCAGTGTGATTTTGTAGAACCACATTTCAGTTGCTTTAAGTTTTTCCTTCATCTTTGATGATATTGTCCAGCATTCACTGCTATATTGAAGAACTGACATAGCAATCTATCACCCTCTTCATTTCCTATTTCTTAATACTCTACTCAGTTTCTAGAATGCGTCTTTTGCCATGCCAATTTGCCTTTGGATGTTTTGTGTCAAAAAAAAAATCTACGGAGCCTTCCTTGAGGAATTTCATCTTAACATCAAGAAACTGATTATTATTCTTTTATGGGCCGTAGGCGATCATGGCCCACCACATCTTCCTGTACCTTGTAACTCTTAACAAGTTTTGTCGTTCTGTTATTTATCACAAACTCTTTCTGCCATTCATTTACTCAAGCCCATTTAGCATGTCACACGCAGCTTTTCCTCTTTTCCTCTATCCGCCTTGTGATTATCAAATTCTCCAAGCACCCCTTCCTCATTACATGTCACAGAAATTTTAACTGTCTTTTCCTGGTGTAAAGTAGAAGTTTTCGTTTTTGTTTCCATTCTATTCAAAACCTCGTCGTTGCCCATGGTATCCTCAACATCCTTCTGCAGAACCACATTTCTGTTGCTTCGAGGCTCTTCTTCATTGTTCTCTTCTTCATTGCATTCGCTGCAACCCAGAAGAACAGATATCACATTACAGTCCAGTAGTCTTTTATTTGTTTCAAACAATATTTTCCTGGTTCTTAATCATCTGCTTAGCTTTTAGAATGCGTCTTTGGTCATCTAATCCCTATACGCCTTTGGTATCGCAAATTTAAATTTCTGTACCTTCTTGATTTTAGTATTCCCGGATTATAATTATCATTTTGGGTTTCTATTTTTGTTGATGACCATGCATTCAGTTTTCTTGTCGTTTATGCTTAGTCCTTTCTTCTCGCTTTCCTTCGCTAGATTCTTTTGTAGTTTCCTTTCCGTGTCTGTTGTCAGCATTTGTCATCTGCATATCTTATATTGTTAAGACTGGACGCCAATGATGAATTCTGTCAGAATTTCTAGCTCTCTCAGAATTGCCAAGCTGCATGGGTTGAATTAATCTGGTGAGAAGACATATCCTTGTCTTACACCCCTTTCTATTCACTGTATCTGTTAAAGTCATTTCCTGTCCGTATGCAGGCGATTTGCTGCCGGTATAGATTCTTGATTATTCTAATGTCTTTCCCGAATATGTCACTGTTGATGAGCAGCTCCAACAGATCCTTGTGTCGTACTTAGTCGAATGCCCTTTGGTACTTTATAAAGCACTGTTATACGTCCTTCTACATTTGTATTGCTCTTTTTGATAATATTCTGAGCATAAATATTGCGTTCCGTGTTTAAGTGTCTTTGACGAACCCGCACTTTTCTTGTCCTCATTGTACTGCACGCTATATTAATCAGAATTCGGATGATGAGATTTTTTTATATGGCTCATTCGGCTGATTGTTTGGTCGAGTTCACATTTTTGCGCCTGGTTTCTTATGCAGTGCTATAAAAAATGACTTGCCTACGTCTTTGTTACCACTTTTGTAGATTTCATATTTTATTTCTGTAATCTTACATATGCCAAAATTTTCTAAGGTTACCAGCATCTCTACTACAATCCCCTCTGACCCTGTCGCTTTGTTTCGGTTCAGTTTGTCCAGTGCGACTTCCACTTAGAATTTTGATGTTTTCGGCACGTAGTTATTCTCTCCGTCGTGGAAGTAATCTCCGATAGATTCGTCTCATCGCTGAAGTATTTTTGATTTCTATTATATGTGCGTTCTGTCCATTTAATGCACCTTGTTGGTGAGTTTATATTTTGACCTGATAGTTCTCTCAGTCCTACGCAGATATTCTTTATCTGTCTTTCTTGTTCGTCCATTTTCCTTTTGGGTGATATATTAACGAAACTTGGTTATAAACAACCGACAATTTGAAATGACTTGTTTGAACATTATTTTTTATCGATACTCGTATTTAAGTAGATATTCTGTATTTAATTAAACAGTACTATATTTTTATATCTACCGGCCTGATTACGAGATTGTAGCGGTCGGGAAAGCAGGCATGTGGAAGGGAATTCCACAGGCGGGAAGCGCGAGAAAAGAAGCTGTTGGAGTAGAAATTACGGTTACATCTTATCTGTTTTACTGTGAAAGTGTGGGACCTAGTTGCTAATCTAGTATCTCATGTAAATTCGTACCTAGGCGGCACCAATGATCTAAGTTCATCGGAGCAGAAGCCGTGAAAGTATTTGTAGAACAGGCACAGGGAAGCCACATCACGCCGGTGAGAGAGTGGTTGCAACCGGTCTGCCAAGTCAGTATCGATCACGTTACAGATTCTCCGTTGTATTTTGTCAAGAAGGCCGAGGAGAGTAGCAGGGGCACCCGAAGAGATGTGGCAGCAGTATTCAATACACGGGCGGATGGTAGATTTATATATGTGCAGGATAGATTCAGACGGGAAAAACTTCTGGGCCCTGCATAGAGAACCGACTTTCATAGCGGCGGATTTGGCAATGGATTCGATATATAATCCTTCCATTTGAGGTCCGCCGAGAGTGTAAGGCCAAGGAGGCGTAGTGTTTACTCTCTGGGGGGCAAGCCTGTTCCATGCTAATGGGAGGTAGATGCGGTTGTCTATGGTGGTTAGTTGATAGCAGCTTCGTTTTAGAAGCATTGAAATTTACGAGCCATTTCCCACCCCAGTCCACTACCGATTGGAGGTTCTTTTCAAGTTCGGCAGCGCGGTTCGCTTTGTCGCCCATACCGGGTTTTTGATCGAGGCGAGAGTAAATTGTGGTGTCATCGGTGTACATGCTTACTTGGGATCTAATGGCATTGGGGAGATCATTAATGAAGATCAGAAAGAGCGTGGGACCTAGGATAGAGGCTTGAGGGACGCCCGCGTTCGTATGGTAGTTTTAGGAGGCATGTTCATTTAATACTACCTTCAATGTGCGGTTAGAGTGGAATGACTGGATGAGGTCAAACAAATGTCCAGTTATACCGTAGCTCCGCAGTTTGCATAAAAGTCCAGCGTGCCAGACTCTGTTGAACGCTTTGGAGATATCAATAGATAGATAGATAGATTAGAAACAGGGTGAGATAGATAGATAGATAGATAGATAGATAGATAGATAGATAGATAGATAGATAGATAGATAGAAAATGAACAGATTGCGATAGATAGATAGATAGATAGATAGATAGATAGATAGATAGATAGATAGATATGAACAAGCATAGATAGATAGATAGATAGATAGATAGATAGATAGATAGATAGATAGATAGATAGATAGATACGAACAGTAATATAGATCCCATCAAAGATAAAGGAAAGACTTGAAGCAACTGAAGTGTAATTCTACTGAATGAAGCTGAGGATAACATGTACCAAACTTGTTAGCAACAACGAGATTTTGGAGAGATTAGAAACGAAAAGGAAACTTACACTTAACATTAGGAAAAGACAGTCGAAGTTTCTGAAACATGTTATTAGGAAAGAAGGCTTGGAGAATCTGATACTCGCAGGACTGATAGAGCGAAAGATAGACAGGGAAAAGCAACGCCTGCTATACTTGATGAGCTTGGGCAAATCGATGGCAGAACAGGTTTTGGGAGGAGTAACAAGAGAAAGGGTGTTAAGATCTGCTAAGGGATAAGGAGAGGTTGCATGCCATGATCGCCTACGTCCTGAAGGGATGCGGCACACGGAAGAAGAAGAAGAAGAAGAAGAAGAAGAAGAAGAAGAAGAAGAAGAAGAAGAAGATAAATGGATAGATACGAACAATAATATTTAGTTAATTAGCAGAGCTTGTAGCAGTAGATCCATGCGAACATGACTTAGAGGTTAGCGACTCCGATTGCCACTAAATCGGTCGAGTTTCGATTTCGGTCAGAAGCAAGTGAATGTCTAGACACACTGATGATCTGCATAACAGGTTTGTATGTGGACGCCGAACACACCCACACACACACACACATATATATATATAATTTTGGATGTGCGTTGTGGTGCAGTGGATATCGACTCGGAACGACAAATTGGGGTGCCGAGTTCGAATTTTGCTTGAATTCCCTGCATTTACTTACGCACAAATATCCTTGGGAAAGGTATTAATCCCTCTCTTCCCTCCAGTTATGGGTTAAATAATAGGACAGACTGGGTTCTATAGCCTTGGCTGGCAACCAGTCTACTGCAGAAAGCAATGGCAATCTACTGCGGGATAATCTTTTACCTAGTCAGTCAAGTCTCTTTCGAGACATGATCGCCCAAAGCGTGTAACACGTCTGGCACTTAACTGACTGACTGAATAAAATAGTTGAAAACAGTATTTAGGCTTCTACTGGTCATAAAAAGGGGGATCAGTTTTCTATTGTTATGAAGTAATAAACTGATCCCCCATTCCTGTAGAATCCATCGTTAAATAAAGACGGAAGCAGACGATGGCTCGCCTGAAATGGGCCTACACTTCCGATTCATCATGAAATAATGCGTCTGTCTTAATTTTTCTTGATTTGTGTATTTCCTTATAATGTTTCTAAGTGAAGATTCATCATGCTTATCGTTACTATTTGATTTTTGTAGAAAATATCAATGTTATTATTTTTTTTTCTCTGTTTGGTATTGTTATTGTTTACCTTCGAAAGAAAAAAAATCTATTATGTTAATCTTTAAGATGGTTTGTAAATTCGTCAAAAATAATTTCCCACAATTTTTGTTACAACATGCTAACCGTGTCTGGAAAACAAAACATGCCGATAGCCGATAAATACATACATAAAACAATCTGTATATTCAGTTAAAAGTAAAATATAATTCATCCTTGATAATGGCTAAAAATATAGCCGAAATGAATAAAACATTTGAACAATTTTTATATAATTTATGTTTGAAAAGAAAAAAAATGATAAGATCACATGAAAAACATTTATAAATATTTTCACCATATCACCTTGTCCGTCACTTCTAACGAAACTTATATATATATATATATATATATATATATATATATATATATATATATATATATAATTCCTCAAACAGTGTTTCATGCACAGCGCAATCTTCAGATAATGTGTAGTGGCTGACCGCTACATAAGTTAACGCTTGATTTTTTTTTTTTTTTTTTTTTTAATAATAATGATTTAAAATATGTAACGGTCAGTCTCAATTTAACACCTGAAGTCAGTCAGTTAAGTGCCATGCGCGATACACGCTTGGGTGATCATGTCTCGAAAGAGACATGACTGACTGGGCAGAAGATTATCCCGCAGTAGGTTGCCATTGCTTTCTGCGGTAGACTGGTTGCCGACCAAGGCTATAGAACCCAATCTGTCCTATTATTTAACCCATAACTGGAGGGAAGAGACGGATTAATACCTTTCCCAAGGGTATTTGCGCGTAAGTGAATGCAAGGAATTCAAACTCGGTTCCCCGATTTCTCGTTCCGAGCCGATATCCATTGCGCCACAATGCACATCCAACACTTGCGCTATAAACTCCGAGTCGTACTGCCGGTGAAGGATATGTATATATATGCTTAATAGCTGTATTATATAACACTAAGCATTATTTTATTAATAGCAACACTGAAAGTGCGATGTCTTATATATATATATATATATATATATATATATATATATATATATATATATATATATATATATAAATTTTCTCTAAAACAAAATTTATAAGTATTATTAAAGATAGGTTTACGCTTACAAATATTTTTTTAAAAATCTATCGCTTTCTGCGTCACGTGATGTAAACAATCTCTCTCCACAGACGCTCTCGCGAAATACGTTTCTAATTTGATTTTTAAAATCATTGTTTCTGTTTTTTATATATATAAAAGCAAATTATTATAGGCACAAAATTTTATAATGTCAACAAATAAAGTCAATTTCATACTTACATGCATTTATAGATGATAGAATAACAATAGATGTTATGAAAAAAAAAAAAAAAGAAGTACGAAAACGACCGATAGGTATCATTCCTTATTCATCATCAGGGTCAACTGGGATTTTTTAAAATCAATTTTTCAATATTTTAAATATTAAAAGAATTAATATTTTAAATGTTGAAAATGTTCTATTTGTTGCCATATATATATATATATATATATATATATATATATATATATATATATATAAACAGCCCTGATGAGTGCGAACATCATAACGGTGTTCTCACGAAACTTTGAAGTCGTCATCAATCTGTTCAGTTTATGAATCAAATTCTTTGCATTTATCAATGCTCTATCACCACCCCGATATTGAGCACTTTACCTGCTTTCCAAAATATATTTTATCTGTAAAAAACCACTGAAAAAACAACAAGCACTATCACAATTAAATAATATATATATATATATATATATATATATATATATATATATATATATCACACGCTAAAAGTCTATCTCCTGCTACCGAGCGCCCATAGCTCAGCAGTAGAATCGCTGACTAACGCCAAATTGATCGGGTTTCAATTCTGGGTAAAGTGCAATCGGATGTCTAACCATACTGGTGAGCTGTGATACGGATACAAATCTCTCTCTCTCTCTCTCTCTCTCTATATATATATATATATATAGGACAAACTGCTAAAAAGTTGTAAGTTTAAAAATGTATTTTTTTGACAGTATTTGTTTTTATATATATATATATATCGTTAAAAACGACCGACAAGGGAGATTTTGTTAATTTTTTATTTAATCTTTGAAGTATTCTTACAAGTTTTCTTTTTGTGGAGATAAGGTGTATAAAAATGTTCTATAATCTTTTTACTTTCCAAGCGCTTTCAACCACTTCACTGGTCTTTTTCAAGGAAAACTATCATAAAGAATACTGTGAAAAGTTAAACCGAACATTTACAGTCTTCCTTGTCGGTTATTTTTAACGAAACGTTTAAAAAAGAAACCTTGCTGCTTATATATATGTGTGTGTGTGTGTGTGTGTGTGTGTGTGTGTGTGTGTGTGTACACTTCAGTCTTCATCAGGTAAGGTTTAATGACGGATTGGTACCAATTTTGAAAAAAATTAAAGAAGCAATTCGTACCCTCTCCACATGTTGATTCATTTGTTCTTGTTAAATTGTTTGTACATATAATTTTTTTCAAAATGTACAAACTTAGATAAACACGCAAAATAAAATAGAAAACAAGGAGAACATTAAAACTTGTTTTTCTTGCGATACATATCAAACAATACTACATCTCGACAAGAAGGCCCCTAAAAATCTTAATTAATGAAACAAAATTAGCAAAAATGTTAATTAGTAATTAAATAGAACAGGTTAGGAGAAAAAGCAAAATACAAAAACTCACTTGCTTTAAGTTCAGCGACAATCGACCCTAACCAAACTGTTTTTAAAATTCTCGTGTGCTTCATGTGTACGATTCCTTTTTGGTACTTTTAGTACGATTAATAATAATAATAATAATAATAATAACAACAACAACAACAACAAAAACTAGTCACTTGTCAGCGTTCCCTGTAAGTCCTGTTGCTAATCGTCAAACTTCGAGGCGAGTACCGTAAAAAATATCTTGATTGGTTTTAAATAAAGAAAAAAAAGAAGAAAAAAAAATTCCTTTCCAGCTTAATTTATTTTCTCTTTCTCTTTTCTTTCTTACTTTCTCTTACGTTTTTTTTTTTTTTTTTTTTCATCGTCTTCTTCTTTCACTATCTTAAATGACTTCACAATCGTCCGGGACATGTAGACGAGGAGGAGAATGCTTGCACTGTTGCTTCTCTTATTGTTGTTTGCTGGTTGTGGACGTTTTTTTTAAAGAGCTACTTCAAAAACTGTACAGTTAACGACATCCGGCCAAAAATAACACACATATACACACAAGCACATACGCGCGCACACTCATGCATACAACGAACTGAAAGAATCCAAAAGACGACAGAGAACAGAAGAGAGGGGCACATAAATTATAAAGAGTGGTAAAGTCTATTAAAAAGATAGGGTAGAGTTATGAAAGAGAGAGCCCTAGGAGAGAGAAAGGAAAAAAATGGTAGAGAGAGAGAAAGAGAGAGAGAGAGGAAAGGTGTACGGAAAAGGCGATCATGCATATAGAGAGGGGAAAGAGATAGAAACAGAGAGAGCAAAAGTGAGAGTGAGAGGAAGAGGGTAGAATGAAAGGATAGTCGTAAATAGATACAGCGTATCGCCGACTGACACTAATTCGGTCGGGTTTCAATCCTGGGTAAAAAGTAATCGGATGTCTAACCGTAGTGATGATCCGTGATACAGCGAAACAGACTGCAGATGACTATATATATTTCAACGCACAATGATGACCTGGCGGTAGGTCATCATTCTGCGGTGAAATATGTATTACCCATTGAAATTATTGTAGTAAATCAAATTTTTTTCTAAATTATATTACACTGTTAAATTAAATAAATGAATTTCACATTGACTTCTTTTGAGTTCGTCTCTATTGGAATTTACCAGGATATATATATATATATATATATATATATATATATATATATATATATATATATACAGGAAAACTAGTAAAAAGTTATAAATTAAAAATCTATTTTTTGAAAGTATTTATTTATTTCTATTATATATATAAATAAATAAATACTGTCAAAAAATACATTCTTAACTTACAACTTTTTCCTATACATATTAAGACAGTATACGTGGATTATCATTATGCGAGATATATATATATATATATATAGCATAATGATAATCCATAATTATGCTATATATATATTTTTTTTTTTTTTTTTTTTTTTAATCATCTCACCCCAAGCAAGGCATTCCACTGCCACTATTGCGCATGGGGCTACATAGGGGAAGGTAAAGAGAAGGAGTGGATAGACATAGGGAATGTCAGGAGAAAGGTGATAGATGAGTAAGGATAGCGAGGATGAGTGTCGGGCAGATGGGAAGAGTGTTTGATAGAATGGGAGCAGGTTAGTGTGTTAGGAGGTGTCTATTGACTTTACATTTAAACTCCTGGAGATTGTAGCCGTCGGGGAAGCAATCTTTTGGAAGAGAATTCCACAGTCGGGAAGTGCGAGGAAAGAAACTGTTGGAGTAGAAGTTACGGCTGCATTTTATCGATTTCACTGTAAAAGGGTGGGATCTAGTTGCTAATCTAGTATCTCGTGCAAATTCGTATTTAGGGGGCACCAGTGATCTAAGTTCATCGGAGCAGAAGCCGTGAAAGTATTTATAGAAGAGACACAGCGAAGCCACGTCTCGCCGGTGGGAGAGACTGCAGGCGGTCTGCCAAGTCGGTATCTATCACATTACAGACCCTCCTCTGAACCTTATCGAGAAGCCCGAGGAGAACAGCAGGGGCACCCGACCAGATATGGCAGCAGTATTCAATGCACGGGCGGATGGTAGATTTGTAAATGTGCAGGATAGATTTAGACGGAAAAAACTTCCGGGCCCTACACAGAGAACCGACTTTCATAGCAGCGGATTTAGCAATGGATTCGATATAGTCATTCCATTTGAGGTCCGCTGAAAGTGTGAGACCAAGGAGGCGTAGTGTTTTACTCTCTGGGAGGCAAGCCTGGTCCATGCTAATGGGAGGTAGGTGAGATTGTCGATGATGGTTAATTGACAGTAGCTTCGTTTTAGAAGCATTAAAATTTACTAGCCATTTCTTACCCCAGTCCAATATGGATTGGAGGTCTTTTTCAATCTCGGCTGCAAGTTTAGCTTTGACGCCTACACCAGATTTTTGTTGGAGGCGAGAGTAAACTGTGGTGTCATCGGCGTACAAACCTATTTGGGTTCTTATGGAATCAGGGAGATCATTAATATATATCAGGAAGAGTGTAGGACCTAAGATGGAGCCTTGGGGGACACCTGCGTTTGTATGGTAGTTCTGAGAGGCATGTCCGTTTAATACCACTTTCATTGTGCGGTTAGAGAGGAATGACTGGATTAGTTCAAACAAATGTCCAGTTATACCATAGCTCCGCAGTTTACATAGAAGGCCAGCATGCCAAACTCTGTCGAACGCCTTAGATATATCCAATGCAACGGTTCGAGCTTCGCCATTCCTGTCGAGTGCCTGGTATATGTACTCGGTGATGGTCGTTAGCATATCAGCAGTAGACCTGGTGAAGCGGAAACCATATTGCTTGTCCGAGAGGAGCCTGTGTGCTGTGAGATGCTGAACCACCTCGGCGTTGATAATGGCTTCGAACACTTTGCCAAAGATCGGAAGAAGGCTGATAGGGCGGTAATTTGCAGGGTCAGAGGGTTCTCCAGTGTTTTTAAATATAGGAACTATAGAGGAAGATTTCCAACAGGCAGGAAAGCAGGAAGCAGATAGGCAGAGGTTGTAGAGCTTAGAAAGGATAGAGGAGAGTTCAGGGGCACATTTCTTTAAGACTATGGTTGGGATTCCGTCACCACCGCTCGCTTTGTGAGGGTCAAGTTTTAAGATAATCTTAGAGACAAGCGAAGGTGTAATGTGGACATCATTCAGTTGTGCCTCGGTTCTAGGTGAGAAGTCGGGTGTAAAAACTCCAGACGAGTCCAGACTCGAATTGTTCGAGAATCTGCGGGCAAAACATTCAGCCTTATCTGCTGGGGAGGTGAGGACCTCAAATTTGTTGATTAGCGGGGGTATTGTGGACTTGCTCTTGTTAAGTACTCTTTTACAGAGTCGCCAGTAGTCTTTAGAGCCGAATTTAGAACATTCTATGCGTTGCTTCATTCTGGCAGCAAACAACATCTTAGCTTCGTTAAGTACCCTTTTACACTTATTACGAGCTGAAGTGAAAAGGCGCCTGTTTTGTTCCGACGCATAGTTACGATAAAGTCGGAAGAAATGATTCCGGTGGGCAATGGCAGCCGAACAAGCGGGTGAGAACCATGGAGACGAATGAGATTTAAGCTGGAATTTCCTAGCAGGGATGAAGGCATCAATGCCAGCCTTAACCCAGGAGGAGACCTCGGATGCACATTCTTCGATGGGAAGACTAAAGACGTTGTTCCAAGGGATGTCACAGAGGAAGTCTCGGAACGAATCCCAGTCTGCTCTTTGATAGCAGTATGATATTCTACTTGTCTGTGTTTCATGGGTCGGGCGGGAGTGGAGTGAAATATTGACGGACACTACAGTGTGGTCAGAGTTTCCAAGTGGGCAGAGTTGTCTGGTAGTGCAAGAGTCTGGGATGGAAGTGAAGCAGAGGTCTAGAAGTGAGTTCCTTCCGTTAGGGTTGTCGGAGAAACGTGTGGGGAAGTCCACTACTTGCGTAAGGGATTGGGTGATTGAAAAGTTCATGGTGTGGACACCAGCAGGGTCAGTGACAGCGTTCTTCAGCCACTTGGTGTGGTGGGCGTTAAAGTCACCAAACACGAATACATGGGCAGAGGGATGGGTAGAAATGGCTTTGTCAATATTGTCAGAAATGATGTCAAGTAACGAACAGTCAGGGGAGGAAGGAGAGCGGTACAGAAAGAAGAGATAGCTAATCGAGCTGAGAAGTGAGAGGCGGAAGCACATGAAAGAATGATCTGGGGATTCAAAAGATGACACCCTAGCTAAGGGAAGGTGTTCGCTGACATAGACACCAAGCCCATGCATTTGAACATTGGAGTCCTTCCTGAAGAGGGGAAGGTAGCCAGGAACGCAGAACTCAGATGAGGGGATAGAAGGGTTAAGATTAGTTTCACATAGGGCTAATATATCAGGTGAGTTATTATGGAGGAAAGAATCTACGCTGGGGAAGTTGGTGCGGATGCCGCGTATGTTAGTGAAAGAGATGCAGACAGGTTTGGGCGTTTTCAAATGAGCTGGTTTAGTTTTGTTATTATGTTTGCTTTTTTCCATAGTAATTCAGTTAAGGAGTGGTCTTAGAATAGAATCAGTCGGTCAATCATTTGCAACTTGTGAAGGATGGAGACTGGCGCGGCCTACAACATAATGTGGCCTCGGGGTTGCCCACCGAACGTTCATGCAGGGACGCGACATGGCACTACAAGAACCCCGGTATTATTCAACTGTTGATCAGAGCAGCCTCTCAAGACGCTACGCAAGAGTTCGGGCTCCTAACTACCAGTCGGAAGCAGCAACCAGGAAACTGCCAACCCGGTACCCTCAGAATGTAAAGACGTTGCCACCATACTCCGTAACTGCAAAGAGCTTCCAGCTGAACTAACACCAAGACCAGAGAAAGGGGATGAACCGGGAACCCCTTCCTAAACAAGAAACAAGGTGATCACCTCTAAACTCATTCAAAAGAAGGGGGTGGAGTGTGAGACCGGGCGATAGTAGAAACTATCTACTCCAATTAAAAAAAAAAAAAAAGAAAAAAAAAAAAAAAAGGAAAAAGTGACTGAGGCTTACAAAGTTTTAACTTAGTAAAAGTCGAAAATACCCTTGAATAGCAAAATTATTTACACAAATTAAGTGACGAAAAAAAAAAAAAAAAAAAACAAAGACGGCCAAAAGCTTTCGCTTGCCAAACCGTTAAGAATTCAATCTCTCGAAGACAGAAATTTAAATCTTCTACAAGACAAAACTAATGGAAATAATTGAACCGTGATGCTATTTATCATTAGTCGAAAATACCCTTGAATAGCAAAATTATTTACACAAATTAAGTGACGAAAAAAAAAAAAAAAAAAAACAAAGACGAAAAAAAAAACAAAGACGAAAAAAAAATAAAAATAAAATAATTTCCAAGAAATTTCACAAAAACAGACTGAAAAATGGACTGAATCCCAGTTGACTTACCACAAGCAGCTAACACTGTAAAGTTGATTTAATTCAATTTCTGAAGACAAAAATAGAAATTAAACCGTTTTTTACAGAATATAGTCGAGTTAATAGCATAATTATATATATATATATATAGCATAATGATTATGCTATATCTTCTGTTTCGCAGCTCCACAGTGTGCTAGACGCATCCACTCGCCTCTGGCCAGGAATCGAAACTCGACCGATTTGGTGTTAGTCGGAGTTGCTACCCACTAAGCCATTGACGCATGGTATCAGAGAAGGGAAATTTTAACGTGTTGTATATCAGCAGTGTTTACACACGCCAGTCACCGAGAGAACTCAATTCATTTCAGAAGAGTCACGCATCAGTGAAGTGGAGACTGTTTTTAAAATTTTCTTCTCCAGAGAGCTCAATCGTAATGAGAGCGTAATATATTAGTCATCCACATACTGACGATTGACGATGTCAAAGCAATAAAAATAAACAGCTGGCCGATGAAGAGACTTGTAGATAAGGAAGGCGCCTAGAAGATAATTTTAATGTACTAATGAGGGAACCCCAAACAAAAATCATTTCAAATTGGTATAACAACTTGATTCATTCATCTACTTATTCATTTATTTATTTATCTGTTTATCATTTTATACACGTGCTGATGTGAGAAACCACTGACAATTCAACCCGTCAATATTTGATTTATTTTATCTTATTTTATTGATTTGATTTATTTTTTTATTTCTTATTTTTCTACTTACTTACTTACTTACTTATTTATAAACAACAACTTGGCTCTCAGAAACAAAAGGAACTCGATACATAAAGCAATAAATAAATTCGCCTGAAGAGAGTCAAATTTAGACTCGAAACACGTGTAGCGTCACAGATACTATTATGGGCACTTAAAGTATCATAACATACATAATAACAACAACAATAAATGTACACTTTAAACAAAACGTTTACGGCCTCTCACTTTTTATTTTATATATATATATATATATATATATATATATATATATATATATATATATATATATATATATATGGACGTATCTGACTACCGGGCACAACGGGCATGTGTCCGGGCCGATAAATGCAATCATAGTGAAAATCCGGGCAAGGAAAAATGTCTTCGTCAGAAATCAAACTAAACAATTCACGAAGAAAGAAAGAAAGAAAGAAAGAAAGAAAGAAAAACGAAGAAAACATCCGAATGAACGCAGTAAAAATCTGTTTGTTTATTTATTTATTTTGGGAGAAAAGACTGGTTATACTCAGAAAGTCCGAACCCGATTTCCTGCTTTCGTTCACGTTCTGTGCCGAGCCGAAAAAATCCGCAAAAATCATAGTTTCTGGAAACGGATGACACTGATGACGTCATCACATTGTCAACTAATAAATCCGGGCAATTTTTTCTGTGTCAGGTGTTTTTTTTAGCATCAGCTACAGCCCTGTATATATATATATATGTGTGTGTGTGTGTGTGTGTGTGTCTGTGTGTGTGTGTGTGTGTGTATATATATATATATATATACTAGCAGTATAGCCCGGCGTTGCTCGGATGTAATGAAAGCTTTAAAACTAATCCATGGACCTGGAGCTCAGACTTAGCCTAAAGAATATTTATATGAAGTTTGGTGACTATCGGATAAAAATTGTGGATTTATATAAAGGACATACAGACAGATAAACAGACACGCACACAAACATCTTGCCTTATATATATATAATGCAGAAAAACGATAATATATATATATATATATATATATATATATTATCGTTTTTCTGCACTATTGTAAGAACTACAACCTTGAAGCTTCTGAATATCGTTTCTTATGTCTTTGTCTATGAGTTAATCAAATTTGATTAAAATCGGACCACTCCTTCTATAACCCGATTTTTTCGATTATCGATTTTCGTTATTTATCGGGGGTACCTTGACACAAAACCTAGCTAAGAACACTCGCAGACGCTTATAGTACAACTGTGTAAATTTTCAAGAAAATCGGTTCAGCCGTTTCGGAGTCTATAGGTAACGGATACACACAGAGACACACACACACACACAGACAAAGTTCCATTTATAAATAAGTTTAGATATATATAAATCGTGCGAACAAATTAGAGAGAGAGAGGAGAAGGCGGTGGAGGAAAGCGGAAGAAAAGGATAAATTGCGTCTAAATTACGCAAAAATGAAAAATCACATTTTAACAGATATATTTTCACTAAAAATATCTTTAAATACTAAAGAGTAAATTTATTCAATAAAATCGCAATTGTCTTCAACCACCGCCTTCAGACGATTTCGTAAACTCTTGCAACTCTTTAGGACGGTCTCCTTGTTTAGGTTGCTGAGTGCTGCCATAAGCCCAATTTTCAGTTCATCTTTGGTGTTTAAAGTAATTTTGTGCGTCTCTTGCTCAAAAGCACCCCAAACATAATAATCAAGTGGGGGGTTGCAGTCTGGGGAGTTAGGTGGCCAGATGTAAGGGGTGAAGTGGTTGCAGAAATTGTCTGGTAATTGAACTGGGTTCTCTTGCTTGTGTGGCATGATGCAGAGCCCTGTTGCCAGACATAGAGTTATTCAGCAGCAAACCCTCTTGACCCAAGGCAGCACTACCTCCTCAAGGCAGCACTGCCTTCTTCTGAAAGCACTTATCAAGGCACTTCATGTAGGCCTCCATTTTGAGTCTTCTGTGGTAAGATGAATGAAGGCATAATGTCGCTATCACTAGTGATCACACCAAAAAACCTTCGTAGTCACCATTAGATTCATCCAACTCTTTCAAAATCCTCAGATACCCAATCACTTGAAATGTTCGTATTGAAGCTTCCGGGGCGAATTCCAAGAAGTGCAGCATTTCAAAATTTCCGGCGAAGTGAATTGGGTGATGGTGCTCTTTTTCTCACAGAGGGTGCCTCCCCAACTGACCCTACTACACTTTGCAGTCGACAAAACAATACAAACAACGCGCACGCGCGAAATTAAGAATATAAAATGGCGACAATTTACCCATCGCTCTCTTCCTCTCTCTCTCTTTCTCTATATATATATATACATATATATATATATATATTATTCAGTAATAAACTGAGTTCTCTCGGTGACTGGCGTGTGTATTAACCGCATATATATAACACACTAAAATTTCCCTTCTCCCACTCCATGCGCCTATGGCTTAGGGAGTAGGGACTTCAACTGATACCAAATCCTTCGAATTTCGATCCCGGTTGGAAGCAAGTGGATGTCTAGCCACACTGATGAGCTATGATACAGGCTTGTATGTGGATGACGAATATATTATCTCCCATTACGACTGAGCTCTCTGGAGAGGAATACTCTTAAAAGAGTCACCACTTCTGCGATTTACACGTTACTCACTTGCTGGCTGGTGTGTGTATCCGCCGCTTTTATATAACACGCTAAAGTTTCACCTCTCTCATTCCATGCGCCGATAACTTAGGGAGTAGGGACTCCTACTGACTGGCTAGAAGCAAGTGGATGTCAAAAACACTGATGAGCTGTGCTACTGCGAAACAGGCTTGTATGTCAATGACTAATATATATATATATATATATATATATATACGCGTCATCTAAGACAAGTTTTTCTTTCGTTTTTATCCATATATATATATATATATATATATATATATACGTAGGTACAGACAAAAGGAAAATTTATCTTAAGCGACGCATTTTGTCCTCTGAGAGACTTTATGAAAGCCGATGCAAGTATTTTATTTTGTAACAAAATTATTTTTTGGCTACACTATAAAATCCTTGCATTTCCATTAATAAAGTTCATCGGAGAATGAAACGCGTCGGCTAAGATAACTGCGTCCGCACACACACACACACACACACACACACACACACACACACACACACACACACACACACACACACATTGACACAGACACACACACACACACAGACACACACACACAAACACACACAAACACAGATACAGACGCACAGACGCACAGACGCACACACACACACACACACACACACACACAGACACACACAGAGAGACACACACAAACACAGACACACACACACACACAGACACACCAATAAATCAATAACTTTTCAATGGACTTATTTCCTTGATCGGTGTCAGATTTTTGCGTCAAATTATTCATCGTTGTCATTTATTCGATTAATTAAAAAAATGTTCTTAATAATGTGTGTGTGTCTGTGTCTGTGTTTGTGTGTGTCTGTGTCTGTGTGCCTGTGTGTCTGTGTGTGTCTGTGTGTGTCTGTGTGTGTGTGTGTGTGTGTGTGTGTCTGTGTGTGTGTGTGTGTCTGTGTCTGTGTGTGTGTGTGTGTGTGTGTGTGTAACGTTTATGGAGAGAGTGTAAGGAAATTATGCTGACAATAAAATATAGATAGAAATAGAAGTATAGTGAGTAGAAAAAGTCTATCGTGAGTGTATAGAGAAGGACAATATATATATATATATATATATATATATATATATATATATAAAGAGAGAGAGAGAGAGAGAGGGGGGGGTGGAAATATATAAAAAGGATAGGCCAAGGGAAGGGAATGTAATTTGTTCATATATTTGCCTGACTGTTGTGCACGCTTTTTTCAGCGAAAACCCGATTTGCTTCTGCATAGCAAATCTCTTTTCAACAAGAGTACTGCGAATTTAAATTGCAAGATCATTGTGAAAAATTGTAACCAATCAGAAAATTAAAACAATGAACATTGTGCGATTGTGCACGAACTTTTATAGTGGTCCAATACCGAGAAAAGTAGAGAAGGAAAGAGAGAGAAAGAGAGAGAGAGAGAGAGAGAAGGGGAGAGAGTAAATAATTCCTTGTGGTAGAGAAGAAAGAAATTGCAATGAAAAACGAAAGAGGGAGAGAGTAATATATGAAAATAGAATGAGTCTGATGGGAAGGAGGAGGTAGAAACGATAAAAATATGTCATTTTTATTAATGAGAATGATCAAGTGTCTGTGTGGAGGGAGGAACTGGCGGAAGAGAGAGAGAGAGAGAGAGAGACGAAGGTAGGAAGAAGTGAGAGGTGCGACAATGACACAAGAGAGAGATAGAGAGAGAGGGCCTTCTATTCAAATAGTAAGTGACACTCATAGATGAGATATGTAAAGAAAATGGAAGTTTGAGAGAATTTTAATGAGAGAGATATATGCAAGGTTTTTTTTTTTTTTTTTAATCATATCACCCCGGGCAAGGCGTTAAGGCCACTGCTGTGCAGGGGGCTACGTAAGAGTAAAAAGATTGGAAAAGAGAAAGCCAGAAACCACATCCTAAACAGGAAACAATAGACGTGGGTGGAGTGTGAACCGGGTGATAGTTCAGTCTATCTACCCCAACTGAAAAAAAAGAAAAAAAAGAAAAGAGTGAAAAGATTGGAAAAGAGAAAGCCGGAAACCACATCCTAAACAGGGAACAAGGGATGAGCCTCTTCACCTGTTCAATAGACGTGGGTGGAGTGTGAACCAGGTGATAGTTCAGTCTATCTACACCAATTAAAAAAAAGAAAAAAAGAAAAGAGTGAAAAGATTGGAAAAGAGAAAGCCGGAAACCACATCCTAAACAGGGAACAATAGACGTGGGTGGAGTGTGAACCGAGTGATAGTTCAGTCTATCTACCCCAATTGAGAAAAAGAAAAAAAGAAAAGAGTGAAAAGATTGGAAAAGAGAAAGCCGGAAACCACATCCTAAACAGGGAACTAGTGATGAGCCTCTTCACCTGTTCAATAGACGTGGGTGGAGTGTGAACCGGGCGATAGTTCAGTCTATCTACTCCAATTGTGAGTAAGTAAAGAGGAAAGGGTAGAAAAAAGAACGTCTCGAACTAGTGTTAATGCATTGTTCAATTGTGTTTTATATTTTTTTAATGGTGGGGCGTATTTAAATTGTAAAAATGTCGGGGATTGACAAGTCGTCGAGATGGAAAAAGTAAGCATAAGTAAGAGAGTAGAAAAGAAAGATCGGACGATAGAAGAGGAGAGACAAAAAGTGCATTTTTAAATAAAATGATTTAAGTGTGCTACAGACAAAAATGTGAAAAATGGCAGGCTGTCGAATTGAAGTGGCGCGGAGGTGATTTACAAGCGGGAGTGACGAAAAAGGAAAAGCGATCGTACAAGAAAAGGAGAAAGAAAAAGCAAAACAAGACCGTTAAAGGAAAGAAACTATGACAGAGAGTGATAAACAGCGAGAGACTTCAGACAAAGTTTGCGATGAATTACTCGGCACTTAGCCATTAGCCAATCTATCAGCCTACCCAACTCCATATTGCCATCTCAATGAAAATACAATTAAACAGAAAATTATGGTATATTTTTTCATTGCTGATATTAGGTTTATTATTGAGCTTGCTTCTTCTTCTTCTTCTTCTTCTTCTTCTTCTTCTTCTTCTTCTTCTTCTGTGCCCTGTTCTTTCAGGACGTAGGCGATCATGGCTTTCCACGTTTCCCTATACCTGGTGGCTCTTAGCACTCCTTCTTCTGTTACACCATGCAACCCTCGTTCTATCATCCAATTGATTAGGTCCTTCAAATATGTTAGTCTAAGGCTATATCGTGTTCAATACATCGGTTCCCGTCCGGTCACCGCAGTTAAGCAACATTGAGCCTGGGTAACCATTTGGGAATATCAGGTGCTATAAACGTAAGTACCAAGAATGGTCCTCCAGGTTTAGGGGTTGGGCGCGGGGCTAACAACCCTGCCCCATAAAAAAAACAAATTGTTACAGCAACAAAAAGTTGCTGCCCTATGCACCATCTGGGTGTGACGGATAAATGATGATGAAATATGTTACCCGCTGCTTTTCCCTGTTTCTTTTTTCCTCTATCTGGCCTGTTAATATCAGGTTCTCCAAGCCCTCCTTCCTCATTGCATGTCCCAGGAACTTCAGCTGATATTCAGTATTAATTTCCTTTTCCTTTCCATCCTTTTCGTTTCCATCATTTCCAAAAACTCTTCATTGCTCACATGCTCGATCCATGATATTTGCAGCATCCTTCTGTAGAACCACATTTCAGTTGCTTCAAGTTTTTCTTTCATCCTTGATGATATTGTCCAACATTCACTGCCATATTGAAGAACTGACATCACATAGCAATCCAGTACTCTCTTCTTTGTTTCTAGCAAAATTGTCCTGTTTCATAATACTTTACTCAGCTTCTGGAATGCATCCTTGTGCTTCTGGATCTCAGGAATATAAATGTATAGAAACTGATGTGACCACAAATTGAGAGGTCAATTTGTATAGTGACTGTAATATAGAACTGATCCCCCACTTTATATCCACTATGCTTCTGTAGAACCACATTTCAGCTACTTCAAGTTTTTCTTTCATCCTTGATGATATTGTCCAACATTCACTCCCATATTGAAGGACGGACATCACATAGCAATCCAGTACTCTCTTCTTTATTTCTAGCGAAATTGTCCTGTTTCTTAATACTTCACTCAACTTCTGGAATGCTTCTTTCGCCATGCCAATTCGCTTTCGGATCTCTGTTTCGCACTTTCCGTATTCTGTTATAACACTTCCCAGGTATTTTAGCTTGCTACATGATCAAATAATATTGATGTAGGTACCTCCACAAATTCGCTGAAAAATAGCGTAATATGAAGGAAAAAGAGCAACGAAGTGTTTCTATCAAAATGTTTAGTGGACAGGTAAAAAGTATTTTTTTTAAAGTATTTTTTAAATTTTTTAATCCTTTCTAACACGTTTCAAATTTTGGTAAAAAATATTGTTTTGTTTTTCGTCAGCGGGCAGCCAAATTATTACCAGTTTACAATGGATAACGTAATATTACGTAACTCAGATTTTTTCCGATGAAAAACACATTAATTGGAAATTATTGCAAAAATCAAATAATTGTCGGATTTTAATGAAAGTTTCAGGATTTATTCACAAATAAATGAAATTATTTTTGAAATTATAAAAATCTTGTTAAAAGAATTCTTTACCAACATATATTTAAAAGATTATATTTTTTTAAAAAGTGTCGATCGCTCAAAAATGTCCGAAAAATTTAAACATTTTAAAAAATTAAAACATTTTAAATTCCAATCAATATAATTTGTGTTTGAAATACACCAGAGTATTTTGCTTTCTGAAAATAGTAAGTTTAATCATTTAGCTTTCAGTAAAAGCTAAAATAAAAGTTTCAAGAAAACTTTTTATTTTTAAGAATTCAATTTAAAAGCTAGTTATCGAAAATGAGAAGAGGTACGAAGATTGATGAGAAGGCAGGTTGCATCGCAACATTTTCTATAGCGCTATTGGCATTCATAATATTTATATAATTATTTGTCTATATTTCTTAAATAAAGTGTTTACATCATTTACATTGTTCTGATTGCTGTCTGCAGCTTTATTGTCACGATGTTTCGGCTGTTGTACGTCCCGACTTTCTTCTTCTTGCAAATTACCCACGTACGTTTCTGGAATACAGTAAAAATAATTTAAGTCCCTTTTCACACTGTTCTCAAAAATCCTTTCGTTTTAGTCTGCCCAGCCTCAGATGAATTTTAATTGGAATTTCCAATTTCTCACGTCTCTATGTGGCTGGCTAGTAACAGAGCCTTCTTGATGATCAATTCTCTTCTTTGATGCTGATTTGCATTCTTTCCTATCTGTCGAAAGGTCTTCTCCTCGCTTTCAAAAGGTCTTCTTCCTTCGAGGCAGTAGGTTTTCTTCCGGTATCTACTGACTTGTGCTTCATTTATGTAGAAAATTTAAACTCATGTCTGCCCCACTATTCAGGATGTCATTAGAGTTTGAGACCATGTATCTCACTGGTCGATATATATACAAAATAACAATAATAATTCCCATAAACTGGAAATTAATCTTTCAAAAATGTTAGCGGGTTTTAAAGCCTGAACCGAAAAAAGTTATATATTTATAACAGATTTCACACAAACCGTCTGCCCTACATAAAAATACACTTGTATCAAAAGAACGTGCATTGAAAAAACAATCGTGACGACTATACATTTAAACAAGGGTCAGTCAGTTAAGTGCCAAACGTAATAAACGTAATAAACGCTTTGGGCGATCATGTCTCGAAAGAGACATGACTGACTGGGCAGAAGATTATCCCGCAGTAGGTTGCCTCCTTCATCCTTGAAGAGATCGTCCAACAGTCACTGCTATATAGAAGGACTGATATCACACAGCAGCCTAATACTCTTTTCTTAGTTTACAATGACATCTTCCTCTCTCAGTACTCTGGTTACCTTTTAAAATGCGTCTTTATCCATACCAATGCCTCTTCGGATCTCATCCTCTGCAAGAACTCTTCTCTTTACCTGATTTGTTTTAGTTTCCCAGACCTGTAGGTGGCATTTTAGGATCTTGTTTTTGCTGCTGACTATGCATTCAATTTTCTAGAAATTTATCATCAGTCCTTCTTCTCTGTTTCTGTAGCTACCTTCTATATGAGATTTTGTGTTTTCCTTTTCGTGTCTGCTATCAGCACTGTGTCATCCACGCATATTTTGTTGTTGTGATAGTGGCTGCTAATGACGAATCCTGGCAAAGATTCTAGTTCGATCATAAATGTTTCGCTGTACAGGTTGAATAGATCCGGTAAAAAAATACATCCTTGTCTTACGCCCCTTTTTATTTTTGTATATTTGCTGAATTCATTTCCTGTCTGTATGCAAGTGGTTTGCTGCCAATATAGATTTTTGATTATCCTAATAAGACTCAACTTGAGATTAAGCGAAATACCGTGCCAGTCGTCTTTAATGAAACTCACCTGAAGAAGAACAAATGTTCTGAAACATTAAATTTTTGTGTAGCAATATAATGCTTTCTAAAACCATTGTAATAACAAACTTACAATATTAAGCTCTACTCTGTATTGAACACTTTTTTATAAAAGTAAATGAAACAAACAGTAGGTTTTTAATCTATCTGTTCTTTCACGTCGTTACAATATATATATATATATATATATATATATATATATATATATATATATATATATATAATTTTAAATCCAAAAATGAAATAGCTTGTAGGTAAAACCCCAAAACCAGATCCAATTAGTATTAATTTTATTAATATTAAAAATGAATCAAGGTGGAGGCTTTACAATAAAATTTTGATTGTGATCGTTGCTGAGGAAGCGAGATTTTTTCTCGCCGAAATGGATGAATTCGTCCAAGTCACCCTAATTTTTCTTCATTCTTTCATTGATGAAACTGCAATACAGGTAATTATTAAATATTTATAAAATCATTTGATGTCATTGTTATTGTGCAATATTAACAAAAACAATTCTATTTTCTTTTACAATTATTCACTTGACAATAAATACTAAAACAATAGTATGAAATACATCATTTTTTAAAAACACTGGGTTTGCCTAATAATGATGGCCGGTAGTGTATATATATATATATATAAAGAACGCTGTCCATCCCAAGGGATGATGTTTCACTAAGAATGATAACTTTCAGGTGAGCAAGCTGCATCAAAGTTCCAGCTCCACCCTTGTCACCCCATCCCATGATGCAGTTAGCGATCTATTTGAAGAATCCACTGCAGAGCATGGCTAGCAATCCAAGATTCGCAACAAGAAATTCACTTCTTCAAGAAATTAATAGAAATTTAGAGTTTTTACTTACATCGACTGGCTGTCATACAAAGCAAAAGAGCCGAGCGTGTCCTTTCCTCTAACCAATGTATACTTTGAGCGCGGGCATGTAGACACTGATCCTAAGTTTAATTTTGATCCAACACAGAGTGCAAAGATGAACGTGTAGACACTGATCCCAAGTTCAATTTTGTCCAAGGCAGGGTGCAAAAATAAACAGGGAAACATCCTACGTTCAATATTGAACCTTAGATGAGTGCAGAGTTAAGCATGTAGACACTGATCCTAAGTTCAATTTTGGACAGAGGCAAAGTGCAGAGTTAAGCATAGAGACACTGATCCTATGTTCAATTTTGACCAGAGGCAATGTGCAGAGATAAACATGGAGACATCCTATGCTCAGTATTGAACCTTAGCTGAGTACAGGGCTAAGCATGTAAACACTTATCCTAAGTTCAGTTTTAACCAAAGGCAAAATGCATGTCAACACTGATCCTAAGTTCAATTTTGACCAGAGGTAAAGTGCAGCTGTAAACATGTTGACACTGATCCTAAATTTAGCTTTGACCAGAGGCAATGTGCAGAGATAAACATGTCAACACGCTAATCCTAAGTTTAATTTTGACCCGAGGTAAAGTGCAAAAATAAACATGGAGACACTGATCCTATGTTCAGTTTTGATCCAAGGCAGAGTGCAGAGATAAACATGGAGACATCCTATGCTCAATATTGAACCTTAGCTGGGTGCAGAGTTAGGCATGTAGACATTTAGCCTAAGTTCAATTTTGACCAGAGGCAAAGCGGTAAACATGTTGACACTGATCCTATGTTCAAATTTGACCAGAGGTAATGTGCAGAGATAAAAATCTCGACACGCTGATCCTAAGTTTAATTTTGACCCGAGGTAAAGTGCACAAACAAACATGTAGACACTGATCCCAAGTTCAATTTTGATCCTAGGGAGAGTGCAAAGATGAACATAGAGACATCCTACGTTCAATATTTAACCTTAGCTAAGTGCAGCGTTAAACATGTAGACACTTATCCTAAGTTCAATTTTGACCCGAGGTAAAGTGCACCGATAAACATGTCGACACACTGATCCTAAGTTTAATTTTGATCCGAGACAAAATGCAGAGATAAACATGTAGACACTGATCCTAAGTCTAATTTTGACCTGAGAGGGTGTGCAGAGATTACATTTTGAGATCTCGCAAAAGTGTTGCAAAATGCACAGATTCTACGATGCTCGACAAAAGTGTCGATTCAGACGTAATTGATACCGTCGCTTTTTACTCTTACGGTACTACTACTATTGCTACCAGCACTACTACTACTACTACTACTACTACTCCTATTAATAATAATAATAATAATAATAATATGATTTTGATTTTGGATATAAGGCGGATAATTCTTCAAGTCAGTGATGAAAAACGGTCAGAACACGATCTAAAAAATGAATCTCACAGGAATAATGAGAACGAATATGTATTTTATAACGAAGCGGTTTTGGGAATATTGAATTGCCCAGTACGACAAAGGGAAAAAACATTCGGGATTAGTGGAACATTCTTGGCACTTGACAGGCCGAGAAACACAAAATTTATGCGTGATTAAAAAATAAACAAATAGAAAAGAGACAAAGGTAACAAAATATGTTGATGAGAGAAATCAGAAACTGAAGAAGAAGAAGAAGAAGAAGAAGGGGGAGGAGGAGGAGGAGGGAAGAAGTAAAAATAGGGTGAAGCTGGAGGTGGAGGAAGAAAAAGTGAAAAGGAAAACGTGATTTAGTGAAAACGAAACAAAGAAAAGAAGAGGAGAAAGTGAGCTACAAAACGAAGGTAGAGGAAGAGAAGATGGAGAAGAAGAAGGTGGAGAAAAGAAAGAGGAGGAGGAGAAGTAAGGGAAGAAGAAGAAGATCGGAGGAGGAGGAGGGAACAAGGGAAGGAAGAAGTAAAAATAGAGTGAAGCTGGAGGTGAAGGAAGAGAAAGTGAAAAGGAAAACGTGATTTGGTGAAAACAAAACAAAGAAGAGGAGAAAGTGAGCTATAAAACGAAGGTAGAGGAAAAGAAGAAGATGGAGGAGAAGAAGAAGAAGAAGAAGAAGAAGAAGAAGGTGGAGAAAAGAAAGAGGAGAAGTAAGGGAAGAAGAGGAAGAAAAAGAAGAAGATAGAAAACAAAAAATCTAAAGTTATTTATAAATAGAATTTTGTGTGCGTGTGTGTGTGTCTGTGTCTGTGTGTATCTGTTACCTATAGACTCCGAAACGGCTGAACCGATTTTCTTGAAAGTTTACACAGTTGTACTAAGGCATCTGCGAGTGTTCTTAGCTAGGTTTTGTGTCAAGGTACCCTCGATAAATATCGAAAATCGATAATCAAAAAAATCGGGTTATAGAAGGAGTGGTCCGATTTTAATCAAATTTGATACACTCATAGACAAAGGCATGGGAAACGATATTCAGAAGTTTCAAGGTTGCAGTTCTTACAATAGTGCAGAAAATCGATAATATATATATAAATGTTTTCATTACACCCGAGCAACGCCGGGCTATACTGCTAGTTCATTATAAATTAAAATAAGAATTTCAAGAAAAAATAACGACATTAAAAAGACGGATAAAATAAGTTAACCATTCCAGTCACTTAAGTCACTGGTGCCTCCTCAACAGGTGTTTACCCGTGCAACCAGACTGGCAACTGGGCCCCACCCATTCACCATCAGGTTAGCCAAATGCAGACGACAATTCTACTCCTGCAGCTTCTTCTCTCGCACTTCCCGCCTGTGGAACTCGCTCCCGTATTCTTGCTTTCCTGACGGCTACAACCTCCAGAAATTTAAATGCAAAGTCAATACTCATCTACTAACCACTGGACTCTAGCTCTCTCCCCACCCCAGTATAACCCTCCCTTTCTGTCCACCTATGTATCTGTCATCGCACCTGCTTTCTCAGCTTTCTATTGTTCCTTTCTTACTAGTTTGTACTCCTCACTCTTTTCTAATTAATCTTTTTACATTTATGTAGCCCCCTGCACATCAGTGGCATTTCCGCCTTGCTCGAGGTGAAATGATTAAAAAGAAAATGGCACCTGAAGAAGAACAATATTGTTCAGAAACATTAAATTTTTGTGAAGTGATATAATGCTTTTATAAACCATTATAATAACAAAATTAGATGAACCTGAAGGAGACAACCGCCATCTTTAAATTTGTTGTTTTCATTTCTTTTTTTTTTCTTTTTTTACTTTTTTCAGTGCAATCTTATCGATTACGCCCGAAACTTTCTGATCAACAAAAACATTTGTAAAAATTTCAACATTTAAACAATTCTTTTTTGTGGGGGGGGGGGGGGCTCAATTTTTAATACAACCTTATAGCAAACCGATCCTAACCCTAACCCTAACCCTAAACCGATCCTGTGCAATTCACTTTTTTGCTTGCGCCGATTCAACTACTGAATCCTTTGCGAAATTTTTGAATAAAGCCATTCTTGGAGTTTCCGAAGAAGATTCCATCGTAAGAACTAAACAAAACTTGAAAAAGACAAAAAACAAGAGTAACCACTTATCCCCCAAAAAACAAGACAAAGCGACCCAAACGCGTGTTATTTCAAAATGGAGGATCGATTTACTATAACGTTGTATGAGAAAGTGAGCCCCCCTCTAAAATTGTTTAAATATTGAAATTTTTTCAAATTTCTTTTGATAATCAAAAACTTTATGTAATAACCGATAAGGCTGCGCTAAAAAAAAGTTTTAAAAAAATGAAAAACAACACATTTAAAGGTGGTTGTAGTCTCCTTCAGGTCCGCCCAAAATTACAAAATATATATATATATATATATATATATATATATATATATATATATAAATTGTTGTATCCTTTAAAGAGGTTACAAACAGACGAGGTGGTACTTGATTGAAAGAACAGCAACACGTGCGTATATGAAAGAAGAGAGGTTTATTGTAAAGAGAATAGAGTACGACAAGACAGGCTAGTAATTGCCGAAGCAATAGTATTTACCGCCTTCCAACTAAGGCAGGTGTGACACAAGGTCGATTTATGTGGGATTTCTGAGCCCTTAAGCTCAACCAAAATTTTTTAGTGCTGTGAGTGGTGAAGGCTTGTGGTGACACAGGCAATAATTTTAGGCAAGACTGAAAACAGATGTAGGTTGCTGAATTCAGGCAAGGCAGTGACGGCACCGATGGTGACCCTCGTTTAGGTCGTCTAAAAACCTCACCCCCTGATGAACAAGTTGATGTCACGCACCGAAATATTTTTTATGATAGAAGTCTTACTGTCCAGCAGATAGCTGAATCCATAGGCATTCGTTCTGGTTCGGTCCATACTGTTTTTTTGTTGTTTTTTTTTTAATCGTTTCCCCCCAAGCAAGGCGGTAACGCCACTGATGCGCAGGGGGGCTACATAACAGAAAAATATTAAATAGGAGAGTAAAGAGAAAGACGGACCAGTTACAGGGGGCATCAGTGAAGGAAGCAAGAGAAGTTATGGGAATACAAGTGTGATGACAGTTGCAAACGTGGAGAGAAAGGAAAAGATATACAGGGTGATGTAAAAAGAACTGGAGTCAAGTGGTTAAGAGATAGGTATTGACATTGCATTTAAATTCCAGGAAGTTGTAGCCGTCAGGAAAACAAGACTATGGAAGGTGGGAAGTGCCAGAAAAGAAACTGACGAAGTGGAATTGTCGTTTTCATTTGGTTGATCTAACTGTAAATGGGTGGGACCTTGTTACCATTCTGGTTGCACGAGTAAACTCATGTGGCAGGGGCACCAGTGACTTAAGTTCGTCGGAGCAGAAACCATGAAAATATCTGTAGAACAGACAGAGGGAAGTCCCATCATGTCGGTGAGAAAGTGGCTTGAGTCGGTACCTATCACATTACTGATTCTCCTTTGGAGCCTGTCGAGAACACTGAGATGAACAGCGGGGGCGCCTGACTATATATGACAGCAGTATTCCATGCACGGACGGATGGTTGACTTGTATATGTGCAAGATGGATTCAGGCGGAAAAAAAACATCCTGGCCCGACACAATGATCCAACCATCCTAGCAGTGGTTTTAACAAAAACTTGGGGATATAAAAAATGGGTTCCAAGAATGCTGACGCCAGAGAAAAAAGCTGAAAAAGGTTGACATTTCCAGGAGACTTCTTACTCACATCCAAGCTAACCCCGAAAATTTCCGGTTAACCCCAGGGTTCACCACTTCGAACCTAAATCAAAGATTAAAACAAATCGTGGAAACACTCTGGTTCTCTACTCCTGAAGAAATTCAAGAAGCTGTATCTGTTGTAAGATGATGGACTCTGACGAAATCAAGTCCAACCGCAGAGTAAACTTAGGACAGATGTGATCCTGCCCTAAGATAACGCGTTCATTCATACAGCTCAGGGTGTAGTAGCTGAAACAGCCAACTGTGACTTTGAATTGCTGCCCCATTCTCTTTAATCCATCTGACTTTTTTCTGTTTCCTAAACTCAGATCTTACCTATATATATATATATATATATATATATATATATATATATATATATATATATATATGCTGCTTATATGGAACATGTTAAAATTTCCTTTCTCTGATTCCATGCGCCTATGGCTTAGGGGTTAGCGACTGACACCAAATCGGTCGAGTTTCGATACCGGTCAGAAGCAAGTTGTTGTGTCTAGCCACATTGATGAGCTGTGATACAGCGAAATGGGCTTGTGTGTGGATGACTAATATATTATGCTCTCATTACGCTTGAGCTCTCTAGAGAAGAAAATTTAAAAAAACAATTTCCACTTCTGCGTCATATGCATTACTCTTAGGAATTAAGTTCTTTCGGTGACTGGCGTGTGTATACACAGCTTATATACAACACGTTAGAATTTCCTTTCTCTTATTCCATGCGCCTATGGCTTAGGGAGTATCGACTCCGACTGACACCAAATCGGTCGAGTTTTAAGGATGTGTCTAGTCGCATTGATGAGCTGTGATACAGCGAAACAGGCTTGTATGTGGATGACTAATATTTCATCACTTTAACGATATTTTTTTAGTGGATATTCGTATTTGAGTAGATGATTCGTTTATTTATTAAACAGTATATTTACTTGTTTTCGTGTTCCGATCTGAACCTTCGAGAAATCTGTGGTATTAATGAAAATCCATTATTTAAAAAAAACAATCCAAGGTATTGGTAAAACCAATACAAAGCCTGCTTACTTTTTGTTCACCACTACTGTAGCTAGGTATTGAACTCACAACTCTTTGGGTCAAGTTACTTTATCTAACCAACGCTTTTATACACTGGGTTAAGGTTAATTTAGAGAGTTGAGTTAAAGGGAAATAAATAAGATATCTGGATGTAGAAATCCGAAAACCAAATCAACAAAGTGGCATGACTCATAGAACTAGGACAATCAACCGCAGTGATCGAAATACCTGCGTGGTCGCCACTTTAGAAAAAAAGATGAGAACATATGTACTGTGGAGAATATTTTAAAGGGCTTACAATGGTTAAGCATCGTTGGAAAATGTACATTGATATCAAGGGACTATTTTGAAAAAGTCGTGAAAAACTGTCTTGTTTCTACAGCACCTTCTAGGTGAGGCTTTTTGAATGAACCTAATTAAAATTTCTTAAAAAACTCTTCCGCCAACACGGTTTCCCTACCTTTGGTGTATTCAGGTTAGTTAAGTGTCATACGTGATGCACACTTTGGGCGATCATGTCTCGAAAGTGACATGACTAACTGGGCAGAAGATTATCCTGCAGTAGGTTGTCATTACTTTCTACGGTAGACTGGTTGCCAGCCAAGGCTATAGAACCCAATCTGTCCCGTTGTTTAACCCATAACTGGAGAGAAGAGACTGATTAATAACTTTCTCAAGAGTATTTGCGCGTAAGTGAATGCAAGGAATTTGACTAGAATTCGAACTCGGTACCCTGATTTATCGTTCCGAGTCGATATCCACTGTACTACAACGCACATCCGAAACTTACATCTTTAGGTAACAAGTTAGTATTTCTATCTCCTTTCTGCAATACCCTCATATACATACACTAGGAAGAGAGAGGGTGAGAGAAAAATGCTTTATAAATCTTTCTATAATTATTATACTTTCTATACTTTCTATCAAAGTTTGTCAGGAGGAACTTTCTAATTTATTAAGATGTCATCATTACATCCAATCCCCTCATTTAATAATTATTCGGATCGTGATACTTTATTATTGCCAACTTCTCCTATCACCACTTACACATTTTACTCCTTAATTTACATGCGCGGATTTTCTTCACTGTATCACATTTTACAATAAGAATCGTTCTTTTTCGTTTATTTTCAATCTATAACTAGCAAGTAGAGTGCAATTCTTATATTTTTTCCAGGTTCAATGATGTTTTATGGTTGTAATAACGTGCTTTGAAAGTTCTCTCCGTTGATCCAATGTACATTTTTACAAGGCTATTTTCCGACCCCAAATTTGCTCTGAGAATAGCATGATTCACCAAACAATTATACTTTAACAAACATTGTTTCATTTTCTGCACTTATATTTTTCTCTGTTATCTTTTCTTCTTCAGTTATTTTCTCCCTATTCAATATATATATATAAGTTCATAGTAATCTCCTGTGATGGTTTCGGTTGGTTTTAGCAACTCATAATAAATTCCACACACTTTTCAGAAAAACGTTCGTTTCCTTAGACAAAAAATAATAAACGAAAACTCAAAATCCTGTAAGCTATCTACATCAAACAGCTTAAACCTGGCTTAAATAGAATAAATGTTGATATCACTACAAACATACCCCAATGCCTGTAATCGGATCAAGAACCACACCACCACCATTTTGCCACTGTCTGCGACCATCCGCCACGGTAAAAATGGACTTGTCTTTTTGATTTAATTCTCTTTGTTTAATTCCACTTTGTTAATAACTTAAATGTTCTATGTTCAATATATGTTAATGTTCATTCTTTGATAATGGCTTATGTAAGCCGAAAGCTCAGACCTGATAAAAAAATCAACAATTACTGTGATTTCTTGTCGTCTTTCAACGATAGCACCATCAAGCTTATCAGAAACGAAAGGATCCTACACAAAATAGACAAAACTTGTCTATATTATTCAACGAAACCTGTATTAATAAAAAAAAATGCTGCCAAAATACACACAATATATATATATATATATATATATATATATATATATATATATATATATATATATATATAAAAGGAACTCGATACGTAAAGCCACACATTTATTCGCCTGAAGAGAGTCAATTTTAGACTCGAAACACGTGTAGCGTCACAAATACCATTCTGGACACTTAATGTATCATAACATGTATAATAACAACAATAAATATACACTTTTTATTATATATATATATATATATATATATATATATATATATATATATATATAGTGGAAACTGTCGTATGCGACCCTCGTCGTTAGCGACCACCCGTTGTTAACGGCCGTTTTTCTATGCACGGACGATTGTTAATGTTACTTGACCCTTAGTGAGCAACCACCTCCAGAACGCGACCAGCTACTAACATCAACGAGTAAAAATCACTGATCAAGCGACCGCTTTAAAAAAATCCATTTTGTTTGTACACTGAGAACTTCTAAATTAGGAGAAACTAAATGAGTAATTTATTTCGATTTGATTTCATCTAAGCCGGGAACATTTCCTCATTGTTTTGTTGTTGTAGTGTTGTACCATATTGTTATTTCTTGTTGAAATGTACATTGCCTGAGTTCACCTCACGGTCAAACATCAGCTGTTTTTGAACAGCTTGTACTGTATTTGACATGTTCAAGGGATTCCTCGCAGTCTCTGTACTGACTTGGATAAATTCAGGGATTGGGAACATCACAATTATGTCCCTTTTCTCATATGTCTATCCCTTTCGTTCCTTTATTTTTTGTGTATCTATCTACTCTATTTCTATCTGAGTATATCTATCTCTATCTCTCTGTTTGTTTACCCCCCCCCCACCTACGATCGCTCTCAGTTTTTTGTATGTTTTGTTTTGTTTTTTTTCATATATTATCGCAGATTCTCTTTTGCTATCACTCACTTCTAAGAAAAAACTGAAACCGCATACTTTTTTTAAATCCACTTAATAAATATTTTGTGAATAAATATTTTGGTCTCTTGTTGACCGTTGTAAATACGTTTTTTTTTTAATTTTGAAATTAATTATACTGAATAAATTTCTTTAAATTTAGGCCATTTTCCTGTGTTCTCATTTATTTATTTCCAGATTACATGATAAAATTCTAATATGTACATTCTGATGAATGGAATATACGTTCCTGGCGTAAATAGGTTATGACTATGAGCCTTTAGTGAGCGACCACCTGCCATATGCAACCAGTTTTTGATGGCAGTCGGGGAATTCATCCGATTCCGCAACCTTAGTTTCAATTTTTCGCTATGTTCAGGCGTTTTATATTAACTTATTTTCCAATGTTTTCTTCGAACGCATAAAAGGAACTTTCAGAATGCATAACTGAAAGTTTAAAGTAAAGGAGGTGCTGGTCAACAATTGTAGATATTTTCATCCGGGTTTGTATGATCCTAAAATATATTTTCTGGGGTCTTTACATCCAGATATTACCTCGGACCTTTAATTTAGCAACCTTTCTCATTCTTGAAATTATACTATGGCTAACTTCTTTTCTTGGCACAATCTGCAGATATCACCACCCTTGTAAGGTCTGGCCTTTTTTAACATACTTATGGTACTTTAATATACATAAGTACTTTGCCATTTTTTCTTTTAATTCCCACACATGATTTGATTGTTTGGTACAATTTTTAAAGCTATCCAGGTTGAATGTAGACTTGTAATTATACCAACGTTTGTTTTTGCTTTTTTTTTAATTTCCTTTAATACATCCTGTATTTTTCTCTTTAATTCTTCTACTTCGTAAGTAACTACCTCTGTTTTACAAACTCCGTCAAATGAACATTTCTTTTTGTCTCTGCAGTTAAATTTGTAGCCGTTGGGAGCTCGTTAATATTTCTTTTGATTCGGCCTTGTGTCATACATAACCAAACTCCCTACAGCTTACAAGTTTTACCAAGACTTATCTTCAGAAGGTTGGTTGGTAACAGGTTGGAATGTTTGAAATAGTGTAAGAAAAACATTTTTCATGTTAAAATAGAAATTTATAAAAAGAAATGAATAACAAGAATTTGAAAAATTAATGTTCAGTTAGAAAGTTTAGGGTATCAAGATTTCTAGAAAATGTTTGCAGTAGTAATGTAGGTTTTTAAAATGTCCGCAAAAAGTTTAGAGTTCATGGTTGTGTAGTAGCAGAATGTAAAGTCTTTGTTCCTTCCTCTGTTTTGGTAAGTCTCGACAGGTTGAGAGAGAGAGAGAGAGAGAGAGAGAGAGAGAGAGAGCAAAACAAATAAAGAAGTTGTACTTAACGCGTCCATTTGTTCTCTCTGGCGGTTTGAAGTGAAAAAGAAGAAAAGAAAATTGAAAGAAGCTGTTGAATGAAACTGTGACGTGCCCTGCGTCCGGGTCGGCTTCTTAAATTTTCTTTCGTTACATTACCGCTCCCAAGTCGGACTGACAGGTTAGAGAAACTTCTCATGATGCCTGCTCCATCAAGCCTTTTTGCATTTAAGTGTGAAAATATGTCACATATAAATTTGCTGTTTTTAATCCAAACAGGATTTAGGATTTTACTTTTCGCACTGACTTGTGAATAGTCATTTGAATCCACTTTTGCGAGTGTGCAATTTTACTTTGAGTTTTCCCAAAATGTTTGTAGTTCTTAATTTCTTATCCCTACACATTTTTCACTAACAATATTATACTGAACGTAGTTTCTTGGCGGTGAGCATTTTTATGTCATTTCTTAAATTACAAGTGCAGCAATTTAATTGTATTTCTTTTTAATATCTTATAGAGGTTTTTATTAATTAATTCGAAAAATATTTTACCTACTTTGGACGTTACTTCTAAATTAAAAGGTGGGTTGAACCAAATAATGTTTCGTTTCGTCGCATTATTTTTCATTTGCATATTTATTTGAGGTTTTTATTCTAATTTGTTTTTATGGCCATTTTCATTTACAGCCCTTTCATTAACTTTTTTTCTGTCATCGAAAATTGTTTTGTGAGAAGAATTTTTAGATGCGTTCTATTCCTTTCGTTTAATTCCAGAAAATTAGACATAAACAAAAGCCACTTTCATAAAATACGACATTAAAATCATTTACCCATCAATATCTGAAAAAAGAAGCTTTGAATTTTTCTAAGCAGTTCATAAATCTAATATCGGGCCATATAAGCATAATTTTTACATTGCAGCAAATCCATACTAGACAATGGGGAAGCATGGATTAAAAAATCCACATTTTGGATCACTAGCATCAGGAAGAGACAACTAAAGTTCCTGGGACATGCAATGAGGAAGGAGGGCTTGGAGAACCTGATACTAACAAGCCAGATAGAAGGAAAAAGAGACAGGGAAAGCAGCGGATAACATATTTGAAGGGCCTGAGCAGGTGGATGACCAAACAGGGTTTGTCACAGGAGAAAGTGTGCTCAGAGCCACCAGGAATAGGGAAACGTGGAATGCCATGAATGCCTACGTCCTGAAGGGACAAGCACATAGAAGAAGAAGAAGAAGAAGAAGAAGAAGAAGAAGAAGAGGTGTTTCGTCTATTCAGTCAGTTAAGTACCATACGTGAAACACGCTTGGGTGATCATGTCTCGATAGAGACATGACTGACTGGGCAGAAGATTATCCCGCAGTAGGTTGCCATTGCTTTCTGCGGTAGACTGGTTGCCGACCAAGGCTATAGAACCCAATCTGTCCTGTTATTTAACCCTTAACTGAAAGGAATAGACGGATTAATACCTTTCCCAAGGGTATTTGCGCGTAAGTGAATGCAATGAATTCGGCTGGAATTCGAAATCGGCTCCCCTATTTCTCATTCCGAGCCGATATCCACCGCACCACAACGCACATCCACATAGACAACAACGGTTTATATAAATATGACGGATCGATGATAGAGCTGGACAACAGAAGAAAAAAATGACAAGATTAGAAAAACGTTTTCAAACTTTTCAAGAGCTTTGATTTTGAAATAGAGGTGGAAATGAACAAAAAAATTCGTCCAATATTTGGGTGTAGAACATAATCTGCAAATCGGCAGTGCCTTCTCAGACATGAAACCCAAAAACAAATGTAAAGTATGTAAACATTGGATCTAACCATCCTGCTAACATAATCAAATATATCCCTGAAGGAATAGAACACAGGTTATCTAAAAATTCCTCTCACAAAACAATTTTCGAAATGATTTTAAAAAATATTCGAAAGTACATGATTATAACAGAAAGAAATGAACTTGAAACAATGCTTTAATAGCTTCAATAATACAACACCTCATTTTGAAATTGTAAAGATACAATAAACAATAAACATTCTATAGACAGACCCTATCGACTAAATTTCACAAAAGTTGTCCGTGTGAACTTTCGGAACCTAAATACAATTTCTCTCTCTCTCTCTCTCTCTCTCTCTCTCTCTCTCTCTCTCTCTCTCTCTCTCTCTACATATATATATATATATAATATATATACATACATATATATATATATATACGTATATACATATGTATGTATATATATATATACATATATATGTACATATATATATGTGTGTAATATATATATATATACATATATATATACATATATATATGTATGTATATATATATGTATATATATATATACATATATGTATATATGCATACATATATATTTAGTATATCGAGGCAGCAAGTAATTTTCTAAACATATGCTATTAAATATAAGAGACAATGAATGTCTGTTATGTTTAATCATGAGCCGTTCTGAACGTCGTATTTTTGCTTTAATTTCAGTTGAAAATAAAGACAAAAATTCTCCAACATTTGGATAATTATTTATTGGTTTTCTTCTAAGCTTTCGGCTCACATGAGCCATCTTCAGAGAGGTAGTTTAAACTGAAATATTATAAAATCCACCATCACCGACGGCGTCGCTCGGGTGTAACGAATGCTTTAAAACTAATCCATGGTCCTGGAGCTCAGACTCTTTGGATGTTGGCATGAAAAACTAAAAAGCAATAGTTGTTTCCAGTTAAAGTGAAACCGTAGACTGAAAGAAAAATGAATGGATGTAAGTCAAATTTTGATTTCCTGGTATCGATATCAAATAAGTTTTTTTGTTGTAAACTGAATTTTGAAGATTGAATAAGTCCTCTGAGTAAATGGTATAATGGCTGAGACTAAGAACTACAATTATACCTACTTAGGGCCAAACCCGAAGCAAAAACTAAAATAAAAGGGCTGGAAAAAATACATATATACAGACAAACAGACACACACACAAACATCTTGCCTTTTATATATATATATATATATATATATATATATATATATATATATATATATATTATCGATTTTCTGCACTTTTGTAAGAACTGCAATCTTGAAACTTCTGAATATCGTTTCTTATGTCTTTGTCTATGAGTGTATCAAATTTGATTAAAATCGGACCACTTCTTCTATAACCTGGTTTTTTCGATTATCGATTTTCGATAATTATCGGGTGTGCCTCGACACAAAACCTAGCTAAGAACACTCGCAGACGCTTATAGTACAACTGTGTAAATTTTCAAGGATATCGGTTCAGCAGTTTCGGAGTCTATAGGTAACGGACACACACACACAAAACAGACAAAATTCCATTTATAAATGAGTTTACACACACACACACACACACACACACACACACACACATATATATATATATATATATATATATATATATATATGAAAGATTCATTAAAAAAATGAGCGTATATTTTTTTTATAATCATATTACCGCAAGTAAGACAGTTACTGCCACTGTAAGACAGTTATCGCCCGAAGTAAGACAGTTTACTGCTACTGGTACGCAGGGGGTTACATAGGAGGAAAGTTATGAGACAGACGGACAGGTTATAGGGAATGTCAGGAAGTGGGTAAGAGAAGGATGAGAATACTGATGAGAGTGGAGTGGACGGAGAAAGGAGTATGGGAGAGAGAGAAAGGATGAAAGTCAGTGAGCTAGAAGATGACTATTGACTTTACATTTAGATTCCTGGAGATTGTAGCTGTCGGTGAAGCAAGTAAACGGAAGGGAATTCCACAGTCAGGAAGTGCGAGAGAAAGAATTATAGTGGAAATTTTTATGTTTTACTAATTTTATATTTTGTAAACCTTTTTAGAACATTTTAAATTTTGGTTAAAAATTTCGTTTTTATTTCGTCAGTGGGTGACCATAAACTAATATGGGAAATGTTAGAATATTTTTGTGGTGAAACACGTTGTTTTGGATCAAATGACTGTCAAATTTTAATTAAACTTTCTGGACTTATTCACAAAGGAATTACATTATTTTAGAAATGTTTTTCTTTATAAAATCTTGTTATTTTTTTACATTATTGCCCACATTTATTTCTTTTATGCTTAGTGTTTACATTAGTTATAAGGACATGTTCTTGGAGAATTTAAATCATCAAGATTTTTTTTGTCTGTTTTTTTTTTGTTTTTGTTTTTGTTTTTAAGCAGGCCTCGAGTTACAGAAAATCTGCTCTGAATTGTAAAATATAAAATGCAATACAATTAAAACATTATTTAATTAGAATAGCTTTTAATTACTTTACGAATAAGATATATTATGGGCGCTATTGTCTTATGAATGAATTCTTACAAGAACTGTTTTCATTTTTTAAAATTGTAATTATAATACTTTATATATTGTTGAATCTTTAAAAATTCTGTTCTAATGTATACGGGTTAGGTGGTATTTTTAAAATGAGTTAACTCATTTAAACCCAGTGTAAAAAATGTAAAAAAATAATTGGTATAAATCACTATATAATTTATAGATATAATTATTATATATAGGTAGTGAGGACATGTTGATTCATCAATAAAATTACCTTCCAAATATTGCCTGGTTGGAAGAAAGATTTTTGTGATTTGTAAATGAATTTAATGTTCTAAAACCTGAGGACACTGGATTAAAATTGGTTTTAAGCAAAAGTTATATGTACTTATCATAATTCTTTTTTCTTACAACAATTAAGCTACCTTCAGTTCTTTAAAAATAATTTGTATTTTGTGTGTGTGTGTGTGTGTGTGTGTGCGCGCGTGTGTGTGTGTATGTGTGTGTGTGTGTGTGTGTGTGTGTGTGTGTGTGGATGTATGTGTGCAAATTTTTTAAATACAAACTTCTATACATGGCATTATCCGAAAATAAAAACTATAGTAAATGTAAAATGTATTAGAAATTTCCTAACATTTCGTCAACAAGGATCTTAAACTATAAAATCAAAGTAACTAAAATTTATCAAATTATTAGATTACTTATAATTCCGAAATTTAAAAGATTACTGGGTAAATAACATATTATATAAACAATGCGTTCGTCAAGTATTTTTTCAGTTCTTCTTCTTCTATGTGCCTTGTCCCTTCAGGACGTAGGCGATCATCGCTTTCCACGTCTCCCTATCCCCGGTGGCTCTTAGCACGCCTTTTCCTGTTACAACATGCAACCCTCGTTCCATCATCCACCTGATCAGGTCCTTCAAATATGTTATCCGATGCTTTCCTCTGTCTCTTATCTGGCCTGTTAGTATCATGTTCTCCAAGCCCTCTTTCCTCATTGCATGTCCCAGGAACTTCAGCTGTCTCTGCCTGATGCTCAGTATTCATTTCCTTTTCGTTTCCATCATTTCCAAAAACTTTTCATTGCTCACATGCTCGATCCATGATATTCGCAGCATCCTTCTGTAGAACCACATTTCAGCTGCTTCAAGTTTTCCCTTCATCTTTGATAATATTGTCCAGCATTCACTGCCATATTGAAGAACTGACAACACATACCAATTCAGTACTCTCTTCTTTGTTTCTAGCGAAATTGTCCTGTTTCTTAATACTTTACTCAACTTCTGGAATGCATCTTTGTGCTTTTGGATCTCAGGACTATAAATGTATAGAAACTGCTGTGACCACAAAGTGAGGGGTCAGTTTGTATAGTAATTGTAATATGGAACTGATCCCCCACTTTATATCAAGTATGCTTCTGTAGAACCACATTTCAGCTGGTTCGAGTTTTCCTTTCATCTTTGATGATATTGTCCAGCATTCACTGCCATATTGAAGAACTGACATCACACAGCAATCCAGTACTCTCTTCTTTATTTCTAGCGAAATTTTCCTGTCTCTTATTACTTTACTCAACTTCTGGAATGCTTCCTTCGCCATGCCAATTCGCCTTCGGATCTCTGTGTCGCACTTTACTTCTTCTGTTATAACACTTCCCAGGTATTTAAATTTTTGTACCAGCTTGATTTTAGTATCCCCCACCTGTATTTGGCATATTGGACTGCCCTTTTACTGATGACTATGCATTCGATTTTCTTGCAGTTTATTTGTAGTCCTTTCTTGTCACTCTCTACTTAAAAATGCCAAAATGACAAATGTTAAGCTATCGAGTTATTGATAACACCCCATAAAAATACCCACCTCCGTGTTAAAAAAGAATCAGTAAAATTTTAAACTTAAAGTAATATTTGTTTTAATTCAGTCAGTTAAGTGCCGTACGTAATGCGTAATTGTGAGTTCATGTCTAGAAAGAGAGATAACTGACTGGGAAGAATATTTTCCAGCAGTAGGTTGCCATAACTTTCTGCGGTAGATTGGCATTCTCCAAACCAAAGCTATAGAACCCAATCTGTCCTGCTATTTAACCCATAGCTGGAGGAAGAAGCGACAGATTCATAGCTTTTCTGAAGAGTATTTGCGCGTATATATTCAACAGGAATTCGAACTTGGCTCTCCGATTGCTCCTTCCGAGCCGATATCCATTGAACCATAACACACATCCATAGATAGATAGATAGATAGATAGATAGATAGATAATGAACAGACTGGGATAGATAGATAGATAGATAGATAGATAATGAACAGACTGGGATAGATAGATAGATAGATAGATAGATAGATAGATAGATAATGAACAGACTGGGATAAATAGATAGATAATGAACAGACTGGGATAGATAGATAGATAGATAGATAGATAGATAGATAGATAGATAGATAGATAATGAACAGACTTAGATAGATAGATAGATAGATAGATAGATAGATAGATAGATAGATGATTTTCTAAGTACTGCTTAAATGTGGCACAAGGCCGGAAGTATGGGATACCCAGTGAGAATCGTAATAGATTCTAGAGAAACAAGTTTGCAAACCATTACATTACATCGTGGTGCCATAGATAGATAGATAGATAGATAGATAGATAGATAGATAGGGAATGCAACGTATTCAACAGGAATTCGAACTCGGCTCCCCGATTTCTCCTCCCGAGCCGATATCCACTGCACCACAACGCACATCCGAACATGTTTAAATTCAGATTACTTAAAATCAGTTAATCTTCCTCAAATGAAATTTTGGAAAAGTATAATTTATTTTTGAAAGATTTTTTTACTAAAGTGAATTATATTTGCTGACAGATTTGTCAGTATCGCCCATTTTTGCGATCTCAAAAAATTATTATCATCAATTTATTTTTGCTTTGAAATACAGCAAAGTATTATTTTGATCATTGGAAATATTAAGTCTAATCTAATAGCTTTGAATTAAAACTAAAGGAAGAGCTTCAAGAAATAGTTTTCATTTTTAAGATCAAGTTAAACATGAATTTAAAACATTAACTATATATATAAACACATGTGGAAAGGTATTAAAATATTAACTAAAAACTTGTCTTCATTTTTAAGGCAACCTTTAACTATTTATCAAATTTAAAATATATTTGATAAAGAAAATTGTTTGAAACAAAGAAAACTGTACTGAATTGACATGCAAAATCGGTCCTTTGATATAAAAGTGTATACTTGACAATTTAATCACATGTCAAATGAAGAAGAAACTGGGGGTAACAGAAACGTGTTTCTACAGAAGGATGCTGAGAATGCCATACACTGATCATGTGAGCACCTACGAAGTTATAGAAAATGGAAAATAAAGAACCCTTATACTTAGCATCAGAAAGAATTAGTTGAAATGTCTAGGGCACATAATGAAGAAAGAAGGCTTAGAAAAGTTGACACTCACAGGCTAGCTGAACAGAAGAAAGCAGCGCATAAAGAGCTTGTGTAAAAAAGCTGCTAAAACAGCATAAAGGACTGATAGCAAAAAGACAGGCTTTATAAAGAGGTAAAAAAAGAACAGAAAATTGCGGCGAGACATGATCACCCACGTCCAGAATGAACAAGGTGAGAAGAAGAAGAAGTAAGCGAAGAAGTAGAAGTAGAAGAAAAAGAAGAAGAAGAAGAAAAGAAGAAGTAGAAGAAGTAGAAAAAAAGAAGAAGAAAGAGAAGAAGAAGAAGAAGAAGAAATAGAAGTAGAAGAAGAGAGTAGAAGAAGAAGAAGAAGAAGCAGTAGAAGAAGCAGTAGAAGAAGAAGAAACAGTAGAAGAAGAAGAAGAAGCAGTAGAAGAAGAAGAAGCAGTAGAAGAAGAAGCAGTAGAAGAAGAAGAAGCAGTAGAAGAAGAAGAAGAAGAAGTAGTAGAAGAAGAAGAAGCAGTAGAAGAAGAAGAAGAAGAAGCAGTAGAATAAGAAGAAGAAGAAGAAGTAGAAGAAAAAGCAGTAGAAGAAGAAGAAGCAGAAGAAGAAGAAGAAGAAGCAGTAGAATAAGAAGAAGAAGAAGTAGAAGAAAAAGCAGAAGAAGACGAAGCAGTAGAAGAAGAAGAAGCAGAAGAAGAAGAAGCAGTAGAAGAAGAAGAAGAAGCAGTAGGAGAAGAAGAAGAAGCAGTAGAAGAAGAAGAAGAAGAAGCAGTAGAAGAAGCAGTAGAAGAAGAAGCAGTAGAAGAAGAAGCAGTAGAAGAAGAAGCAGTAGTAGAAGAAGAAGAAGAAGAAGAAGACGAAGCATTAGAAGAAGAAGAAGAAGATGAAGAAGAAGAAGAAGCAGTAGAAGAAGAAAAAGAAGCAGTAGAAGAAGAAGCAGTAGAAGAAGAAGAAGAAGCAGTAGAAGAAGAAGCAGTAGAAGAAGAAGAAGAAGATGCAGTAGAAGAAGAAGAAGCAGAAGAAGAAGACGAAGCATTAGAAGAAGAAGAAGATGAAGAAGAAGCAGTAGAAGAAGAAGAAGAAGCAGTAGAAGAAGAAGAAGAAGAAGCAGTAGTAGAAGAAGAAGAAGAAGACGAAGCATTAGAAGAAGAAGAAGAAGAAGATGAAGAAGAAGAAGCAGTAGAAGAAGAAGAAGAAGCAAGTGA
>JBBBDQ010001026.1:5307500-5377500 GCA_037127315.1 Ascarosepion bandense | reverse complement strand
TCGGGTTATAGAAGGAGTGGTCCGATTTTAATCGAATTTGATTCACTCATAGACAAAGACATAAGAAACGATATTCAGAAGTTTCAAGGTTGCAGTTCTTACAATAGTGCAGAAAATCGTTAATATATATATATAAACGGCAAGATATTTGTGTGTGTGTCTGTTTATCTGCCTGTATGTCTGTATTTTTTTCAGCCCTTTTATTTTAGTTTTTGTTTCGGGTTTGGCTCTAACTAGGTATAATTGTAGTTCATAGTCTCAGTCATGATACCATTTACTCAGAGGACTTATTTAGCTTTCAAAATTCCGTTTACAACGAAAAATATTTATTTGATATCGATTCCAGGAAATCAAAATTTGACTTACATCCATTCATTTTTCTTTCAGTCTACAATTTCGCTTTAACTGGAAGCAACTATGGCTTTTTAGTCTTTCGTACTAACATCCAAAGAGTCTGAGCTCCAGGACCATGGATTAGTTTTAAAGCATTCATTACATCCGAGCAACGTCAGGCTATACTGCTAGTTATTGAAAAAATATAATAAACCTGAACAAATCTCAACAAAACAAATCTTATCTTTTCTTGAGAAGCTAGCCATGTCGGAACCCGCAGAAATGAAAATATTAATATGACGTCAAAGGAACCATTAAAATTGAATATTTTAAATTTGAAAATCCACTATACCGATATGAAAACAAATATAAACTCATATAATCTAAATACGTGGCAGGAGGCACGGGTCTACCATCCAAGCAACAAACTTTACATAATTAAGCCCATTGGGAAACTCTGTTGGATCAGAAAGATTTTTTCGTCAGAAAAGTTCTTGTACTCCTGTATAAGACTTAGCTTCAGATATCATAACAGAAAATGAGCCAGCCAAATTTATAGTTGTCTCAAATTCACTATTCGTTAAAGAGTACAGCTTTTTCACTTGTTTTCTGTTTAGGATTGGATTTCCGGTCACTTTTAGAGTCTACTTCAACTCTTTTCTTTTAAAGCCACGCCTCAAACTTTAAACTTTGATTTTCTAATGATTACTTTTTTCCCCTATAGGAATAGATAAGTTCGTCTTTCGTCCTGTTCTCGATTACCCTTAACGGTCTTTTGAACAAGAGTAGATATTTTCCTTGTTTAGGATTGGGTTTTCTGTTTCCTTCTAAAGCCTTTTCCTTATGTAACATCTACCACGCGTGGTTCTTTGAACTTGTACATGTTGAATATCTAAACTTATTTATAAATGGAACTTTGTCTGCGTGTGTGTCTCTGTGTGTGTGTGTGTGTGTGTGTGTGTGTGTGTGTGTGTGTGTGTGTGTGTCCGTTAACTATAGACTTCGATAAATATCGAAAATTTGACTTACATCCACTCATAAATCTACCATTCATCAATGTATTGAATACTGTTGCCATATCTGGTCGGGTGCTCCTGTTATTCATATCGAGGTTCTTGACCATATCCAAAGAAGGATCTGCAATGTAATCCATCCTGACTTGGCAACCCGCCTTCAATCACTTTCTCCCCAATGTGGTGTGGCTCCCCTCTGTATTTTCTACAAATATTTTCATGGCAATTGATCTGATGAGCTTTTCACCTGGTACCCCAACCACGTGAATTTAAGCACGCTACAAGATTGACGTCCAGGTCCCATTCTTTTACTATTGAAATAGTTAAATGTAACCGTCACTTCTACTCGAACAGCTTCTTTTCTTCCCACTTCCCGCCTGTGAAACTTACTTCCGTTTACTTGCTTCCCTGATATCTACAATCTCTAAAGATTTAAATGCAACGTCAATTGCCATCTTCTATCTTTTTGAACGCCGTTAATCTTTATCATTTCCTCAATATCTCTTGCCCCCAGTCTTTTCTCTCACTGTAATACCCTGTGCACTGGTGGGGATCCTCCCCCCCTTGCTGGAGGTGAAGTGTTTAAAAAGAAATTCTAAGAGAATCCCATCATTGTCTCAGACTTTTTCGGGAGGAAGATGTAGTCCTATGAAGAATCAGAGTAGGAAAAACCTATATCACTCACTTATTTATCCTTAAGAAAAAAAGAACATACACCTGAATGCATTGCATGCCATTGATTATACAAGAACCGGTGTTTCAACGTGATACAGTCGTAAGCCTCTTCCACAAATAGTCGACCAGTTTGCTATAGATGAATATATTACTCGGTACATATAGGCGGGGTATTTGCTTTAAGTTCGTAGATAAATTTACATATTTATGCTGCGAAGACAATGGTCTTACAAAACAGAAGTCTTTATCAAGTGATGACTTTTGGGTTTATGGGGGTGGGTTCTAGACCAAAAAATCATTCATTAACCCTAGCGGTACCAAAAGCACCTTAATCATAAAACATTTGTGGTATCATAGAAGAAACTAATTTAGAAAATAAATATAACTGATTTCGCTAAAGTGTAAGAAAAAGCTACTGCGGACCAAAACCACCTGTGTTAGTACGTGTGTTAGTACGTGTGTTAGTACGTCTGTTAGTACGTGTGTTAGTACGTGTGTTAGTACATCTGTTAGTACGTGTGTTAGTACGTGTGTTAGTACGTCTGTTAGTACGTGTGTTAGTACGTCTGTTAGTACGTGTGTTAGTACGTCTGTTAGTACGTGTGTTAGTACGTGTGTTAGTACGTGTGTTAGTACGTCTGTTAGTACGTGTGTTAGTACGTCTGCTAGTACGTGTGTTAGTACATCTGTTAGTACGTGTGTTAGTACATCTGTTAGTACGTGTGTTAGTACGTGTGTTATTACGTGTGTTAGTACGTCTGTTAGTACGTGTGTTAGTACGTGTGGTACGAAGCACCAGTATCCTCTGATGAGCAGCTCTGAAACAACAGTGTTAAAGATAATGTAGCGTAAAATATAACATTTGTATTCAGTTTTTATTGAGTTAAAATACAAACAGTTGTATTTTTGTATCAGGTGAATATAAGTATTTTTATTAAGAACACGCCTTTAAGTGCTGAATCAAGGTGCGTCGTCAGTGTTGTTGCTTCTATGTCATTAGAAGTTTCGGGTCTAAATAAACAACAGACTCCTTCAATAGGCGACCCGACTGAATATTCGGCACCCAGACTAAAATATTGCTACTAGCTTTAGGACGTGCATGATATAAATTCCCCTTGAAAACAGCAACCAAGCAAGACTTAACTTGGGCTATTCGATGTTATAGATCGAGTATGCTCGGTTGTACTGAACTTCTTACATTCAAGACAATATATTAAAAATACTAAAAATAATCTCGTCTCACGAAGACTTGCGATAAAAGAAACCAAGTTTAGGATAAATGTCCGAAGGGATCATTATATAACGGTAAAAGTACCCATCTCAATAAAAACTTGTGCTAAAAGCAACCAAAATAAATAATAATAATAATAATAATAATACGTACTAATTATTGGATAATAATATGGGAGAGTTTTGTAATTTGCTTGAAGCATTGTGTATATTAGGAGTTGGTTTTGAGGAATATCACACTGCGTTTAGTAAAATAAAAGAAGGTAAAGAAAGTGTTGGGTATTACCTATTTATTATCCATTAATATTTCGAGATCAAAGTCTCATCTTCATAATGATAGGAGAGCTTGATTTTATGTCCGCTCGTAGTCCGTGCCTTTCAGCGAGTGGTCATCCTTCGCTGCTACTGCTGTCGTTAATTGTAGTGTGTGTGTGTGTCTGTGTGTGTGTATGTGTGTAAGTGCGTTTGTGCATGTATGTGCGTGTGTATAATAATAAGAAGAAGAAGAAGAAAAAGAAGAAGAAGAAGAAGAAGAAGAAGAAGAAGAAGAAGAAGAAGAAAAGATTACAAAAACATAATGTACTTTCTTACTGACATGTCAATTCCTGCATATTGTGATGTAAATTTTAAGATCTTAAAAAAAAACTATGAAAAGCAAAGGTTTTAAAGTGACTTTCTCAAAAATGCGGACATCATCAGTTCCAGTTATGGCGAGAGTCTTCGGATTGATTGGAAAAGATTTTGATAGACTCATTGAAGAGATTCCTGGTAGACCGTACCTTAAAGAACTACAAAACATTATATTAGTGGGAAAATGTCATGATGTCATCTCTGACCTTAGATTTCTAGTTGGGAGACGGAACGAAATGAGTAAACAGCAGAAATCAAAGATAATAATAATAATAATAATAATAATAATAATAATAATAATAATAATAATAATGATGATGATGATGATGAATGAATGAATGAAAGAAAGAAAGAAAGAAAAAACTTGCCAATTAATTGATATGCCTTGTCCAGAGGATTGTAACATAGCAACCACTGAAGACAAGTATCGTACCAGTTATAGTGGGTGCACTTGGAATGATAAAAAATGAAACAAAACAACACATTGAAAGAATCCCTGGAAACCCCAGCTTAAGAGATTGTCAAAAAATGTCTTGCTAAGTCCAGCCCACACACTAAGGAGAACTTTGTCTATGTAACGCTAGGGATGTTAGGGAGATATGAAAAACATTAAATGGAACCATAACAACACACTATGACCTGCCTTAGGTCTTCATGCAGACTTGGTAGGTAGTGCAACCATAGCTGAAATCGAATTATGATGAAAAATTACGTAATAATAATAATAATAATAATAATAATATAAATTATTAATAATAAATAATATATATATAAATAATAGAACATCAAAATAAAAACAAGGCAGTCTCGCAGACATGAAGATCCACCTTGGAAAAGAAAAATAGAAAAAGAAATCGAACAACTTAGAAGTGAACTATCAGTACTGGATGTACTGAGTAGAGGAATAAATGTAAGAACTAGGAAAAGCAGAAGAGTCGAAAGAAAATACAACATTAGAAATGAAAATGAAGTCCTATCAACTAAAGAAAAAATAAAGCAAAAAATACAACTGAAGGCTCAAAGAATAAGACGCTATGAGAAAAGAGCAAGATTTTACAGACAAAACAAGATTTTTCAAACCGATACTAAGAGATTTTACAGGGAAATAGGTAAAAAAAAGAATTGAAGTGACAGTCCCCGCCCCCAAGAATGGAAGAAGTTACACAGTTCTGGGAAAAGATATGGGCTTGCCCTAAAGAACATAGCAAAGAAGTACATTGGATTGCACAAGAGATAGAACGAATGAAAAATAAACCAGAACAGACATGGGCTGGAATTACAGAAGAGTATGTTAAATTTGCACTAAAAAAAGCACACAATTGGAAATTCCCAGGTACAGATAAAATCCCTAACTTTTGGCTATATTATTTAAATACAGCACATAAAAAACTAGCCAAAGAACTTCAAGAAATAGTTGACGATCCCACTAAAATTCCTGCATGGATGACCAAAGGAATTACATTTCTTCTACCCAAGAATGGTGACACAAACAACCCGAAAAACTACAGACCAATTACATGTCTTCCGACAACATATAAACTATTAACATCTATTTTAACAAAACAGACATATTTATTCTTAGAAAGAAATGACATGATACCGCTTGAACCAAAAGGGTGCAAACGTGGCTGTTATGGATGTAAAGACCAATTGCTAATTAACAAAATGATCCTGGAAAACTGCTACAGTACAAAGAAAAATCTTAGTACTGCCTGGATAGATTATCGAAAGGCATTCGATAGTGTGCCACATCCATGGATTTTAAAGACTTTAAATATATACAAGATATCGCCCGTCATCATCAATTTCATCAAACAGTGCATGTCTATATGGAAAACAACCCTTTACCTCAATCATATAAATGGAACCTGTAAGTCTGATGAAATAAACATCAAAAGAGGTATATTTCAAGGTGATTCTTTATCTCCCTTACTATTCTGCATATCATTAATAGCACTTAATAAGACAGGATGTGGTTATAAAATAGGCCAAAAGAAAATAAGCCATCTATTTTTCTTGGATGACTTAAAGTTATATGCTAAGAATGATAATGAGGTGGAAGGTCTTCTGCAAACTGTAAAATGCTTCAGCGAAGACATTGGAATGAAATTCAATTTGAATAAATGTGCTAAAGCTACAGTTTTACGTGGATCAATACAAGAAACATCCTCAATTAGCTTAGACCCTGCTGTAACAATAAAAGAATTGAAACCAGAAGAAGCTTATAAATACCTAGGTGTAAATGAGAGTGAAAGCATTCACCATAAAAAAATGAAAGAAATAGTGCGTAAAGAGTACTATAGAAGGCTACGAATGATATTAAAAACTGAATTGAATTCTCAGAACAGAGTTATGGTAATTAATAGCCTTGCAATCCCAGTTATCCAATATAGCTTCAACATCTTAAACTGGACTCTAAACGACATCAGACGAATGGATTCTAAAACAAGAAAGCTTCTTTCTAAGCATAAGATGCATCATCCAAAGGCTGATGTAGACCGTCTATACATACCCAATAAAGAAGGTGGAAGAGGTCTTATTCAGCAGGAATTGTCATAAAAGACAACAACTATTGGCTTACTAACATACATAGAAACAACAAAGGATTGGATGATACAATTAGTAAGGCAACATGAAGAAAGAAAGAAAAAATATTCAATAATAAAAGAAGGCAGTAAATACAAACAAGATTTACAGTTAGTAGATTCTGTAGAAAAGCAAAACAGAAGCCAAGAACCAACTATTGCGGCAAAAAATATGAAAATGAAAGCCAAAGATAAAAACTCTTGAACACATGAAACAGCGCTGGCAAGACAAACCTCTGCATGGCCAATATCCAGAACGTGCCAATAAATCCAATGTTGACAAAGTTAATACTCATCGATGGTTACGTGCATCTGGATTAAAGTCTGAAACTGAAGGCTTTATTCTTGTAGCACAAGACCAAAGTCTTTTCACTAGAAACTTTCAGGCAAATATTATGCATAATAATATGGATCCAAAATGCAGGTTTTGTGATAAACACCAAGAAACAATAGACCACCTAATCTCAGGCTGTTCTGTGCTTGCTCCAAATGAATATAAAAATCGCCACGATAGAGTTGGGCAATATTTACATTGGGCAATGTGCAAACATTATGGAAAATCTGTAAACAAACACTGGTATGAGCATCACCCAGCACCGGTTACAGAAATAGAAGATGTAACCATTCTATGGGATTACACTATCTACACAGACAGAAAAATTGAAGCAAACAGGCCAGACATTATTGTTAAAAACCAGAAGGAGAAAACTTGTCTATTAATTGATATGGCTTGTCCAGCGGATTGTAACATAGCAATCAAGGAATTTGAAAAACTGTCAAAATATAAAGACCTGGAAATTGAAATAGAAAAAATGTGGAAATTGAAAACAAGAGTTGTGCCAGTGATAGTAGGTGCACTTGGAATGATAAAAAATGGAACAAAACAACACATTGAAAGAATCCCTGGAAACCCCAGTTTAAGAGATATACAAAAAATGTCTTATTAAGTACAGCCCACACACTAAGGAAAACTTTATCTATGTAATGCTAGGGATGATAGGGAAGATAGAAAAACATGAAATTGAGTCATAACAACACGCCACGACCTGCCTTAGGTCTCCCCGCAGACTTGGTTGGTAGTGAGACCAAAGCAGAAATCGAAATATGATGAAAAAAGATATAATAATAATAATGAGAGTGCTAAAAATAGTGTCATCATTAAACAAAGAAAAAGGAATACTTCTTAGTTGTAATAGATACTCAACATGGCAAATATCTTGACCCAAGGCTGCTGCTGCAGTAAAAGAAATTAAGTTACTGAAAACTCTTGAACAAAAAATGACCATCTAAACACTTTTCATGGCTTCTGATCTGACGAACTTGGGTCGCTGGTGCCCCTTCCACAAGAATTGACTCGGGCAACCACACTGACAAGAAGGTCTCTCTCTTTTACAGTTAGATCAACCAAATGCAGGCGACAATTCTATTCCATCAGCTTCTTTTCTCGCGCTTCCCACCTGTGGAACTCCCTTCCGTATACTTGCTTTCCTGACGGCTACAACCTCCAGGAATTTAAATGCAATGTCAATTCCCATCTCTTAATTCCATTCCATTCATCGTCCTTTCCACATCACCCCGTGTATCTAGATCTTTTCCTTTCTCACTCTCCCTTCGCAACTGTCTTCGCTCCTGTGTTCATATCCTTCTCTTTTCCTTTCTCTTTCACCCCCTGTAACTGGTTCGTCTGTCTTTTCACTCTCCTCTTGCCTAAACTTTTACTGTTATGTAGCCCCCTGCGCATCAGCTTTGCCTGGGGTGAAACGTTTAAAAAAAAACAGGCTTAGAAGTTGTGTCTTTTTTAGAACTGGACAGAAGGCTTAATTATCGCAAACCTAGACCAATGTCTTCCAACCAATGCCTATCAACACAACAAGATAAAATTCCGCCTGTCGTTCATGCCATATATTTGATGAAACTGTTGACCACAAAGTATCTGCCAGCCGAGTCCATGCTGAGGAAGAATACAATATTACACATGACAGGTTAGGACAATATATTCAATGACATATCTGTTCGAACAATGGTATTGAAGTACCAGTTACAGAATAATGACACCACCCAAGTGATGTCACAAATGGTGATGGAGTGACTATACTGTGGAATTTCAGAAAGAATGCAAACAGACTTTGGAACCTGAAAACTAATTCATATGACTTGCCCACAGGTTTGCAATGTTTCTAAATACGAATACCGACTTAGCTGACCGCCTGTAGTCACTCTCTCACCGGCGTGACGTGGCTTCCCTGTGCCTCTTCTACAAATACTTTCATGGCTTCTGCTCTGACGAACTTAAATCACTGGTGCCCCCTAGGTGTGAGTTCGCACGAGATACTAGATTGGCAACTAGGTCCCACTCTTTTACAGTGAAACCGATGAAATGTAACCGCAATTTCTACTCCAACAGCTTCTTTTCTCGCACTTACCGCTTGTGGAATTCCCTTCCGCATGCTTGCTTCCCCGACGGCTATCACCTCCAGGAGTTTAAATGTAAGGTCAATAGACACCTCCTAAAACACTAACCCTCCCATTCTCCCCAACTCTCCCCCTATGTACATTCTAACTCGTCTATCGACCTGTGTAACCCCCTGCGCTATAGTGGCAGTGGAATGACTTGCTTGGGGTAACATGATTAAAAAAAAAAATTTCAAAAACTGTCAAATTATAAGGACCTGCAAATCAAAGTAACAAAAATGTAGAAATTTCTACTACGCTTATTCCGGTGGTGATAGGGTCATTGGGTCTTATAAAAAAGCTACCCAAAATCATGTGAGTAACATTCCTTGATACATCAGCATTTCAGTGTTACAAATAATTACTTTGTGCAAAACTGTACATATCATCGGGTCCTGGGTATGATGGTAAATTGCATCCGGCAGCAAGGCCTCTGATTGGGAGGTTGTGAGGTGCAGGAAACCATCTCTTAATTGCTGTTGTTCCCAGGTCCACCCTGACCAGGAGTGGTAGTACCTGTTAGGATCCCAGCTATGGGCAAATAGTTAACCCCCAAACTGGGGCCAAAACACTATGAAAGTATAAAAATACTTTTACAGAAAAATATAAATTTTTGAAGGAAAAAATTATTACTATAACACATTATTGAAGAAAAAATATATTGCCATAATACATTTTTAAATACAAAACTAGAAGACATCATCAGTTCTCTAAAATTAATAAATAAATTTCTCATCAACATCTGATAAAATCCACCTTCTCACGATAATCGGATATTAAAAAAATACTTTAAAACTCCAATTTTTGGCATTAAATAACCCACAGAGGTTGATGTGCCGTTAAACAAAAGTCACTCACTCACTCATTACATATCATCTGCAAAATTCTTTCTATCTAGATAAAACGTCCCAAATATGCAAAGCTCACTCTCTTACAGTCTCATTTTCACCAATGAACCTAGGAAGGGACGCAGTAATTAAGCCATTAAAATTACTCTTTGGCAAGTTGATACCCCATAAAATAATAGGAAAAGAATTTTCAATGAAAAATCAGCCAGGAGAGAATCTGAAAACATTTTAGTTCAAGAGCAAAATTATTAATTTTATTTCCCTTCTCAGTCAGTCAGTTAAGTGCCATACGTGATACACGCTTGGGCGATCATGTCTCAAAAGATACATAACTGACTAAGCAGAAGATTATTCCTCTGTAGGTTGCCTTTTCTTTCTGCGGTAGACTGGTTGCCAACCAAGACTATAGAACCCAATCTGACCGGTTATTTGACAAATAGCTGTAGGGAAGAGAAGAGTTAATACATTTCACAAGGGTATTTGTGCGTAAGTGAATGCAGTGAATTCAACTGGAATTCGAACTCTGATCTCCTATTTCTAGTTCCTAGCCGATATCCACTGCATCACATATCGTGCTTAAAAATGGCAACACCAGCTTTTAATTGGCTGACAAATTACTTTTTTCTTAAAAACTATAAACAACATCTGATCCTGCCACTCTATTTTATGCTTTATATATACAACCAAATGCAGACGATAATTCTACTCCTCCAGCTTCTTTTCTCGCACTTCCCGCCTGTGGAACTCGCTTCCTTATTCTTACTTTCCTGACGGCTACAACCTCCAGGAATTTAAATGCAATGTCAATACTCATCTCTTAACCACTTGACTCTAGTTCTTTCTTCACCACCCTGTATATCCTTTCCTTTCTCTCCACTTTTGCAACTGTCATCACACCTGTATTTCCATCCTTCTCTTGCTCCTTTCTATCTGGTTTGTCTTCCTCTTCACTCTCTTCTAATTAATCTTTTTACTCTTATGTAGCCCTCTGCACATCAGTGGCGTTACCGACTTGCTCGGGGTGATACAATTAATATATATATATATATATATATATATATATATATATATATTAAGCAACGTTGAGCCTGGTCAGTACTTTGGTGGGTGACCACTTGGGAATACCAGGTGCTGTTAGCGTCCACGGATGTGCGTTGTGGTGCGGTGGATGTCGGCTTGGCGGGGAAATCGGTGAGCCGAGTTCCAATTTCAGTCGAGCACACTGCATTCACTTGCGCACTAGTACCCTTGGGAAAGGTATTAATCCGTCCGTTCCCTCCAATTATGGGTTAAATAATTGAGGTCTGCTGTTCATGCGATCTGTGGCAGATTTCTGCACCGATTGTTTGTTATCAGCAGTTCCAAAAAGTGTGGATGGTACTACACAATGCCTTCACCACTATAAACAAATCTCTGTGTGAATGTCTTACTAAGGTTAGATCCTCATACATCGAAATCGATGGGAGAGTCCATAATATATATATATATATATATATATATATATATATATATATAATGGCGTTAACTGTGTAATAGAACCGAGAGTCACTCGAGATAGAGGGTTACAGAGGCACAGTTTATGGAGAAAATAGTAGTTAACATTAGACATGAACAAGTATAGATTCTCATAATCGAGGAAATAACTGTATGGGAATGAATTCCACAAAGCACAAATTCACGAGAAGCTGCTCGAGGGGAACTTAACACACCACTCAATAAATCCCGGGCCTAACTGAAAAAAACAACAACTTTGGCAAAATTCGACTTTATTCATCAACATAGTCTCTTTCTAGATCGATATACCTATTCCAACGCTTCTCTAACAATTCCTTTTGTGTAAAACGATTGGTCTTTGACCTCAAAATACTTCTCAGTTTCCGATCAATTCTTCATTTTTTTTTTCATCACATCACCCCAAGCAAGGCGGTAAGGCTAGTGGTGTGCAGGGGGCTACGTAAGAGTGAATAGATTGGAAAAGAGAAAGCCAGAAACCACGTCCTAAGCAGGGAACAAGGAATGAGCCTCTACACCTGTTCAATAGACGTGGGTGGAGTGTGAACCGGGCGATAGTTCAGTCTATCTACTCCAATTGAAAAAAAAAGAAAAAAGAAAAGGAAAGTGAAAAGATTGGAAAAGAGAATGCCGGAAACCACATCCTAAACAGGGAACAAGGGATGAGCCTCTACACCTGTTCAATTTAGAGCCAAATCTTACCGGAGCATTCTTTTGAGATCTGCAAACAGCCAGTAGTCGCTAGGGGCCACATCTGGAGAATAGGGTGGATACGGAAGCAATTCGAAGTGCAATTCATGTAGTTTTGCCATCGTTGCGATTGACTTGTGACACGGTGCGTTGTACTGGTGAAAGATTACTTTTTATTCTTCATCTGTTGCCATTTTTAGGCAATTTTTCATTTAAACGCACCAATAATACTATATAATATTGGCTATTGATGGTTCTTCCTTTCTGAAGGTAATCGATGAAAAACATACCTTGCGTATCCCAAAATACAAAAACCAAAACCTTACCTGTTGATGTTTGCGTCTTTGGTCGCTTTAGACGTCTTTCACTTGCTGCTGTCCACTCAGCTGACTGCCGATTTGTCTTCGGGGTGAAGTGGTTGATCCATACTTCCTCCATTGTCACGTATTTACGCAAAAACTTCTTGTTTCATTGAAACAGTTCCAAACAAATCGTCGACGCGTTGTTGTTTTTGATCGACTGTGAGCAAACGCGGCACCCACTTTGAACACAGTTTTCACATTGACAAATGTTCATGCAAAATAATAAATACACTGCCTTCTGATATGTTCAACTTCTCTGCTATCTCACGCAACTTCAATTTACTATCGGCCAAAACGAGTTTGTGGATTTTTTGGTGTTTTCCGGGACAACTGCCGATTTTGAACGATCTGAGAGTTCAGTATCATTTGTACTTGTACGACCGCGTTTAAAGTCAGCATACTACCTCTTAACCGTTGTCTCCGACAGAGCAAATACCGAATAACACTTATCAAGCCATTGCTTTGCTTGAACAGTATTTTTCCCATCAGAAAGTAATGCTTTATCAACACACGAAATTCAGATTTTTCTATTGTTTTGAAAACTTGCAACAGTAGCTTCACTTAAATAACTGTAATTTGTAAACTGATAATCCGATTAGACCCAAATTTTGTCACGTGTCGTTTGAAGGTTAATACTTCATAAAAACCGTAAAAAAATATGTTGGTTTTTTTTTAGTGGCGCCATCTATATGTCAGGTCCGGGACATATTGATTGACACGTTACATCTCACCAATGGAATACAAAGGAAATAAAGGTGATTCGCTCCAATGTGTTTGACATGGCCTTTCTTAGACATCAAACTAAGAACTAGTAGAACTAAGGAATGGAGTTCGTCTGAACACTTTCCTCGACAAACAAATCGATGTCGCGTTCACACAGCCGTTAAGAAATGATCGTGAGGACTATTTGAGTGTTTCCTACAATCAAATTGCGACCGTAATTTAAAATGTCCGCCATTATTTGTTTTTAGTGACTTCTCCTGTTTCCTCTTGTCTTTTTTTTCCCATCGATTCATTTATTTATTTTTGTTACAAACAAAAACTGTTTTAAACAATGGCCATTTTTTAGGCGTTTCTGAATGGCTGCAGACATCTTTCACATTTATGTAAACTATCTGAAAGAAAAATGAAGATTTAAACTGTTCCATACGAAAGGGGGTAACATCGTAACCATCGGTCAATCCAGATAGATAGATAGATAGATAGATAGATAGATAGATAGATAGATAGATAGATAGATATGAACAGACTAACATAGATAGATAGATAGATAGATAGATAGATAGATAGATAGAAAGAAAGAAAGAAAGAAAGAAAGAAAGAAACAGAATGATATATATACACACATACATATGAACAGTGTAGTTTGTGCATATGGTGATGAGCATATTACGAACAACCAAAATCTATTTTAATAAACACTTTTTAAAACGAAAGAACACCTATGGACATTTGATACGTGATTTTCTTTCCGTTTAACCGTAACCTATGACGTCTCCATGAACAGATGTCCATTCTAATTTCAGCAATCGTAAAAGGTCAGAATGGATGAATCAGATAAATCCTGCTTATCATACTGACAATAACCAATTCTTGGCAATGACTGTGTTAATCGAAAGTATTTTAATATAACCGGAATAAAGACGATCTTTGGACAATTTAATCATAACGTCAATCCTGGTGTACAACTTCTTCTTCTTTTAGGTGCCATGTCCTTTCAGGGCGTAGGCGATCATGGCTTTCCACATCTCTCTGTCCACGGTGGCTCTTAGCACGCTTTCTCCTGTTGCATCATGCAACCCTCGTTCCGTCATCCCCTAGCTCAAGCCCATAAATCTAGAATATAAATGTATAGAAACTAGCATGGCCACAAAATGAGGGATCAGTTTATATATTGATTATAATATAGAAGTGATCCCCCATTTTTTACCCACATTAGAATTTCTTATAAACAGTTGGTATATATATTCTTGTTTTATGTGCCATGTCCTTTCAGGGTGTAGGCGATCATGGCTTTCCACATCTCCCTGTCCCTGGTGGCTCTTAGCACGCTTTCTCCTGTTGCATCATGCACCCCTCGTTCCGTCATCCAGCTGATTAGGTCCTTCAAATATGTTATCTGCTGCTTTCCCCTGTCTCTTTTTCCCTTTATCTGGCCTGTTATTAACAGGTTCTCCAAGCCCTCCTTCCTCATTGCATGTCCCAGGAACTTTAGTTGTCTCTTCCTGATGCTCTGTATTAATTTCCTTTTTGTCTTCATCCTTTCCAAAACCTCATAATTGCTCACATGCTCGGTCCATGATATCCGCAGCATCCTTCTATAAAACCACATTTCAACTGCTTCAAGTTTTTCTATTCATTTTGAAAATGAAACTTTCTTTTTTAAATTATTTCACCCCAAACAAGGCTTTAACGCCACTGATGTGCAGGGGATTACATAAGAGAGTTGAAGTATTAGGCAGGAGGAGAGTGAAAACAAAGTCGAACCAGGTACAGTGGGTGAAAGAGAAAGATCAAGAGAAGGATGTGAACAGAGGAGTGGAGACATTTGTGAAGGTAGAGAGAAAAGAAAAAGAACAATATACACGGGGTGATGTAGAAAGGGCTGGAGTTAAGTGAATAAGAGATGGGAATTGACTTTGCATTTGAATTTCTAGAGATTATAGCCGTCAGTAAGTATAAGGAAGGGAGTTCCACGGGCGGGAAGCGCGAGAAAAGAAGCCGCTGGAATAAAATTGTCGCCTGCATTTGGTTGATCTAACTGTAAAAGGGTGAGACTTCTCTTCTCGAACAGTTACTTTTCTCGCACTTCCCAATTATGGAACTCTTTTCCGTTTACTTGCTCCCTTGATAGTTACAATCTCTAAAAAATAAATACGTCATCTTCCATCTTCTACCTTCTTGAATACCTTTTATCTTTTATTATTTCTTCAATACCCCCTCTGTTGCCAGTCTTTTCTATCACTGTAACCACCCCCCTGCGCAACAGTGCTGCTCCTGCCTTGCTTGGGGTGAAATGATTTTAAAAATGGTCAGTTGGAGAAATCATCATTTAATCCTGTATATTTTAGACTGGTGCCCCTCCAACTTTCTGATGTGGCACGCAGATAGGATTTTTTTTCAATGTCCAAGGAACAGTCGCGCGAATCTTTCCACTTCAGATGTGAGGAGAAGTCCGGGAGTCTATCTTAGGGAGGGAAGGGGTATTTTTGTGGATACCCATGTTTGAATAGACAACCAAAGGAAGTGTTAATAATAAGTAATATAGAAATAAGTAAATCCGAAGATATTATTACGCTGCTTATTGCCTAAGTCACGCAGGTAACGATATATAACAAGAGGAAGGGTCCATTCCTCGTAGGAAGGCACCATAACATCATAGAACATTATTTCTGTTGATTTAAGTCTTTTTTTTCCTGGGGAGATTGTCGAGCACTCACTACCGTACAAAAGGACAGATATTACCTGACAGTTTAGTACTCTTTTCCTTGTTTCTAGTGAAGTTTTTCTTTTCTCTTAATACTCTGCTTAGCTTTTGAATTACAACTTTGGCTTTCTCGATACGCCTTCGGATTTCACATTGGGCATCTCCAATTTGTTATTCGCATTTCTGGCTCATCCTTTTGCTAACAACCATGCATCGTCTTCTTGCAGTTGATAGTTAGTCCTTTCTTCTTGCTTACCTTCACTAGCTTCTGTAGGGTTTCTTTTAGTTTTCTTTCTGTGTCGGCTCTGCTATCAACACTGTATCATCTTCATATCTTATGTTGTTAATATTTTGGCTTCTAATAACGATTTCATCTACGCATTAAATACTCTTGGGATAGGTATCACACCTTCTCTTACTTCTCCACCAGCTACGGGTTAAACAGCAGAGCAAGCTGGACTCTCTAGTCATAGTTGGAATTGGAATCAATGGATTTTTTTATCCAACATTATTTCTTACTATTCCAAAAATTATTTTAGGGATACCCATGTTTGAGTCGGCGAGCTATTTTTTTTTTTAGATTACGTCTACCGAACTGTGAATTCTAGAATCTTTGTAGAGAAAGTATGCTCTTCAGTAGGGTTCGAACATGTGCGACTTGGCTCTTAGATAGTGGCTCAGAATGAGAAATCAGAGAGTAGAGTTCGAATTCCAGTCGAGTTCATTTACGCACAAATACACTCTACTTATGCATTAATTGATCCCCTATTGCCCCACCAACTATAGGTTAAATAGAAAGGCCAGATTGACTCTCTAGCCAGTCTAGGGGAAGAAGAACTGTGAATTCAAAGCCAAAACTGTACAATTAACGTGTCAGTAATGGTCATACTCGTCCGACGAGTCGAGAGCCATCATAATCAGTATCTACCTAAAATGTATTACTTTTGTTATCTTTTTTTTTATCGTTGAGACACACCTTGAATTGTATTGTGAATGTTTTCCTGTATCAAGTCAATAACAAAATAGAATATTTGCCAGTTGTATTATTTCTATTCTTTACCTTTTATCAATTCCTGCTTTCTTTTCCGTTTTTTTTTCTTCTAGAATTGACCTCCCCATTCTTATTCATGCTACGAGTTCAATTGTCTGTCAACAAAATACATCCTGCTTGCCTTCCCATTCCACCAGAGGCAATAAGAGCAGGGCCGCGCCCTGATATCCACAGCAGAAACCAGAATGTCTTTTGTTGCATTTTAACAGAATAAAATCTTTCCACGTATTTTATATTGCATTCATATGCGTGAAAAATAAAAAGACTTATTGTAGTTTGTTATGTTTTAGTGAAACTCGTTTTGCTAAGAAATTAATGCCATTTATTTTTAGATTTGTTTTTTTGTCGTTGCAGAATTGTCAACAGTTGCTACATGGCAGGGGTCCGCAACCTTTTGGAAAATTAGGGCCAAAAGCTATGTACAATCATGGAGGAGGGCCAAACAGCTATGGCTCCAGCGTCATGAAGAAACATGTTATTAAATATGTGAATAAATTTTCTATGTGTTTGAAGAAAGCAAGGACTCAATATAATTTAATATCTGACGGTAATTTTGTTAAAAAAATATTACATCTTTAAAATAAATGTTTCATAAATCAGTACTGAAAAAAAAATTCCATTAAAATCGGTAGAAAACACTATTTTACATTCCTTTAAAAGTGCCCACTCACGAAAGCAATTTAACAGAAACAGTGAAAGTGAGGCCGTACGCTAATTTTGGCGATCCCTACAAATAAAAATTAAATGTAGAACATTCTTCAGGTAAAAATTTTTTTTTTTTAAATTTCGACGCAATATATTCAGACTATCAACTGTCTCTTTGGTTTGGTTTACCTATATTTGTATCGTGTCCAGAGTAAAGTAGCGGGCCGGACAAGATTCACTCGAGAGCCGGATGTAACCCGCGGGCCGGGGGTTGCCGACCGATGTTATATGGTAACCAAAAAAGTCTTTGCCGTTTTTGTTTTATTCGTTTTTTACGTCTTGTATGAAGAAGCAATCACTGAGACGCAAATGAGTACGTTACATGCCAAGAATGAGGTGGATGCATTGCTCTTAGCACACATCGTTCATATCTTGAGCAGCGATGAGAAGACATGGCGGTACCGAAGCACCCCATCCGGGGTTGTCTTCTTTATGACTTTAAGATGAGCTTGACCAAAGCCACATCAAGTCGTCGAATATGTCAAGCTTTAGAGTGAACGTATCGCCAGGTATTGATTCCAGAAGTTCAGGTCAGATCTGGCCACTTGTGTTGCATCCCGCAGTGGCCGTCCATAGTCTCTGGATTGTAAGGCCCTGAAGGTCGGTATAGAAAACGGTAACAGTCAAACTTGTGATGAGCTTGTCGAACGCGTCTAGGTTTCTGATGAAACAATGAGACTTCACCTGGACGTCATAGTGAAGGCGTGCAAGTTGAGCAAGTGGTTAACCCAGAGACTGCCAGCCAACCAGCAATAATGAGTGACAGTATTGTTTTTTTTCTTTCTTTCTCAGAACCGCAACATACCTTATTCGAGCTATTGTCCTCATCTTTGTTGCCATTCGTACGACGTTTCGGTCGTTGTACGCTCCAGCCTTCTTCAGGTGCTAGGAATTTCGAACCGAACCCTTTATTACAATCACAGGGGTATATGAACTTCTGGTAATCATGAGTTATCTCCCTCTAACCCTGTAAGTTACTTGTTCGCTACTGCTGTAGCCTGGTATTGAACTCCCAACTACCCGAAGAGGCTCTAGACAAGGAATATGGTTCATATAACCCAGTGATTGTAATAAAGGGTTTGGTTCGAAATTCATAGTACCTGAAGACGGTCGGAGCGTACAACGGCCGAAACGTCGTACAAATAGCAACAAAGATAAGGACAATAGTCCGAATAATGTAAATCTGATATATCCCGGAAAGGAATTTCAGTATAAAGATTAGTGGAAGGATGGTACTCGACACAGGAATACGATATAACGGATTTATTGTGCTAATGTACAATTAACAAATAGATACAGATAAGCAATCAATGAGTGGGAGCGGAATAAACTATCAAATAGAGAATGCCTTCCCCTAAGACTTTTGGTTCTTTCCGCTTGTCACCGTCCTTTATAGTCTAGAGCATTCCATTCTCGGGGATGGCAGGATGTTCCACGATAACAAAATACTACCACATCTCAGAAATTTAGACAAAGGCAACATACCTATATGTGATCGAGTGCTAACCAGTCAGTGACGAAATGTGGGTCTTGTATGACACTCCCAAGCGTGCTTGAGATTGGTTGTCACCACGGAATCCACTGCTACACACAATAATACCACCACTAAACCCATCGTGTCTTGTATCTGGTGCGTTATTCGATAACTGGTGAACTATAAACTGCTATCAACGTTCAAAACGTTCACTGCGAACCTGTAATCGCAGCAGTTGGTACGTCTGCCCCATGCGCTGAAGCAGAAGAAGCCAACGTTGATTAACAATTGATTAACATGACAATGCCAGGACTCATGTCGTGCGGGTGGCCAGGGACACTATACGGCGACGAGACTGGGAGACACTGGGCCATCCATCTTACTGCCCAGAAACTACGCCAACAGATCACCACTTGTTACATTGCCTAGACAAACAACTTCGTGGGAAATACTTCACAAGTGTGACATACTTAAGGCAGGCACACGGAGATTTCTTTGCGTCCAGAAGACCTGATTTTTACTCGCAAGAAATTGAGCAGCTAGAGGCACGTTGGCAAATTGTTCTAGATGCCGATGGGGGTTACGGTATGTCAAATTTGCAGTATACGTTTCTTTCTAATAAATAAAAACAGCAAGGGCTTTTTTGTTACCCTGTTACTTAAAACACGTCTTTTCTTCCACCTTCAGCTTCAGAGGCCGTCTGTCTGCGGTTGCTAGTAAACATCACCGATCAGCAAAAATAGAATAACTACACAAAGTTCCAATTTCCAGACATTTGTTCTAATATTATCCTGAATCCCTTTTTCTTAGCCATTAATAATTTTTACTAACACTAATGTCATCATATTTTCACTTGTTTCATATTGCAACTAATAAAATATTTTATAAAATAGCATTGTGTCTTAGCTGCTCTGATAAAAAAGCAATTGAAATTAAAATGAAAAAAATACTACTTGCCAAAAATCAATAATGGTTGATTGTGACAGAGAAAGACAGAAAGAGAGAGAGAGAGAGAGAGAGAGAGAGAGAGAGAGAGAGAGAGGGTCAAACACATACACACATTTAAAGGGTTCGAAATTCCTGACACCTGAAGAAGACCGAAACGGCCGAAACGTCATTTGTATTATTTTTTTTATTTTTATTAAGATTTTTTTTGTTTTTAAACAGATTTTCGACGTCCAGAAAACGTGGCAATATTAATTAATTTTCTTTTCATCGAATAATTTGGATTGAATTAAACATTGAAATAAACCAGCGTAACCTGTTTACAGGTAGAGAGATCTGATTTAAAACAGTGGTTAGGCTGTTGTATTTGTGTCATCAGGAACCAATGGAGGTAAATGAAATAATAATTTTTGATAAAGAGGATTTTGGAATAGATTGAACATCGAAATGTATTTGTTTACCAGCGGTGAAATCTAATCTCAGCATAAGATATACCTGTTCAATTTGGAATAACGCTAAGTGAACAAAAGAACCTTTGGAGGTCACATGATTTTTGGCTGTAACAACAAACACTCGTGATCACTTGTGTTAAGCGCGTGGATGACCTGGCTTATAACCCGCCGATTTCTTATATAAGCACGTCGTAATGCTGAAGTTGAGAGAGTCGGTTCATGACCATAGAAGTTTACGGTTGGGTGTCATCAGCCTCCCCGATGAGTGGGTGGGGTGCTGACAATAGTGACCAAAACCGTGTGAGCTTACGGGTCACCCCCACCTCGCTGGAGTAAGGTTGCTGACAATAATATAAACACTTTCACGGCATCTGCTCCGATGAACTTAGATCATTGGTGCCACCTAGGTACGAATTTACACGAGATACTAGATTAGCAACTAGGTCCCACCCTTTTACAGTGAAACAGATAAGATGTAACCGTAATTTCTACTCCAACAGCTTCTTTTCTGGCGCTTCCCGCCTGTGGAATTCCCTTCTACATGTCTGCTTTCCCGACAGCTACAATCTCCAGGAGTTTAAATGTAAGGTCAATAGACACCTCCTATCACACTAATTTACATCTATTCTCCCAACACTCTCACCATCTACCCAACCCTCATTCTCGGTATCCTTACCCGTCTATCACCCTCCTTCTGACATTTCCTATGTCTAACCATCCTTTCTCACCACTTTCCCCTCTATGTAACCCCTGCGCAATAGTGGCAGTGAAATGCCTTGCTCGGGGTGAAACAGTTATAAAAAAATAAATAAAAAATTCCGACCAATCAACCACCTAACCGAAGACGGCTTGGCCATGAAAAAGCAGAGTAAAATATATTTTAGATTTTACTTTAATGTTTCAGACAGAGGCTTGTCGCAGATTGTATTTTTTGTGCGGTGACGACGAAAATACGAGGAAGAGGAAGAAGAAAATTATGAAATGATTATATGAAATTGATGTTTTGTGAAGAGATCGGATTGAGTGGTTCCCGACAAGGTCGGATTGAGTGGTTCTCGACAAGGTCGGATTGAGTGTTTCCCGACGAGGTCGGATTGAGTGGCTCCCGACAAGGTCGGATTGAGTGGTTCCCGACAACGTCGGATTGAGTGTCTCCCGACAAGGTCGGAATGAGTGGCTCCCGACAAGGTCGGATTGAATGGTTCCCGACGAGGTCGGATTGAATGGTTCCCGACGAGGTCGGATTGAGTGTTTCCCGACGAGGTCGGATTGAGTGTTTCCCGACAAGGTCGGATTGAGTGGTTCCGGACAACTTGGGATTGAGTGATTCCCGACAACGTCGGATTGAGTGGTTCCCGACGAGGTCGGATTGAGTGGTTCCTGACAAGGATATTTACGATTTGAAAAGTTTAAGCACCGCCCCGAAAGGACTATGAGAAATATCGTCGTAGCGGTCGCCGTGGAAATCCGCTGAGTATATGAAACTTGATGTTCGTCACCAGTCCGGCAATATCAGAATTGCATCAGCCGTCGTTTGTACCAGCACCTTTACAAGACAAGTGATCCCATCGTTTTATTTGAGAAGAATTGACTTCGCTAAAAGAGTCTGGAGAAAATTGTTTAACTAAATAACTCTCTCTCTCTCTCACACACACACTCTCTCTCTCACACACTCTCTCTCTCACACACACACACTCACTCTCTCACACACACACACTCTCTCTCTCACACTCTCTCTCTCACACACACACACTCTCTCTCTCACAGTCTCTATCACACACACACTCTCTCTCACACACACACACTCTCTCACACTCACTCTCTCACACACACACGCACTCTCACACACACACACTCTCTCTCACACACACTCTCTCACACACACACACACTCTCTCTCTCACACACACACACTCACTCTCACACACACACTCTCACACACACACACACTCTCTCTCTCTCCACACACTCTATCTCCCACACACACATACACTCTCTCACTCACTCACACACACACACACACACACACACACACACACCGTGTGTGAGTTGTTATGCTAAAAACTTTTACTTTCTGTAATCTTTCTTTTTTTCTATTCTTTTCTTGTATATAAAAGACATTAACAGTACAACCGTCGAACAGTTGTTTGTTCGGCTTTCTACGGGCATTTTTTTCTTCTTTCCATTTTTTTTTTTTTACTCTACTCTAAATGTTTAACACCGGCTCCCCCAGCCATGTCTACATCTTCAGTCGATCGTGAACGAACAAGACGTCTGCTTTCTGGATCTAATAATCACAACGTGGGCAGGAAGCAGATTTAAACCAGTGAGCCGATTGACTGACCTGAGGATGCTCAGGGACCTACGGCCAACCCCTTGAGTTCGGTAAAGACCGAATAGATACCTCAACCAGAGTGGAAGAGTTAAGTCTGGTGCACGTTGACCCGTGGGAATAGCCCGAGGGGGCAGAGTGTTAAAGATAATGATTCATTTAATACGAATATTCAAGTTGATATTACAATTAATGTCTGGGGAGTGACGTTTTGAATAACATTGATAAAAAGCAAGTGAAATTAAGGTGAAAGAACTGCTGGTGAGAAAATTATAATAATTGGCATTATTTCGTCAAGGAAATTCAGACAACTTGAGATTAGTACCCAGTCAGTCAGTTAATACATGTAATGAATGATACATTGTTGGGTGATAGTGTATATTTAGATCCATAACTGATTAGGCAGTTGTTCCCGCAGTAAGCTGATGTTTCTTTCTGCGGTTCCACTTGTTGTAGAAACAACAGAAATAAGAGGAAAGAAATACTAGTCAAAATTTAATAACAATTAACAATGCTTCATATTTGAAATTCAGACAACTCAAGACAAGTACATTTTGTTACAAATAAAAGGAAATAAATACTAGTGAAAAACTAAACAACTGACAATGATAACAGTAATAGTAATATACAGTGCGGCAGAAGTATCTCCTACATATACCTCTCAGAAATACTTCTCATATAATAGTAATACATTTGTCGCAATGGTATTTTCATTTAGCTAATGTCTTACCATTATGTAGGAGGTATCTTTGTCCGTTTGTTTATTCAGTATTCATTAATCGAACAACCAGTGATAAAAAAAACACCTACAATTTATTTGGCACTGATTGGATGCAACAGTTCAATCTTTGGGATCTACCGATCATCATTTTTTGCCAGAAAATAGAAAATCTGACGACTGAGGCAGAAAAACTCAAGAAGGAATTAAAAGAAACCTTCCCGAAGTCTTGGCAGATGCAAAAAGATGTAAAAAAAAATATGAAATAAAAGAGGTCACTCAACCAATGATTAAGGAAAGTGCTTTTCGTTTCGTTAGAGGAAAAATTGCTGAGTAAACGAACAAAACAAGGAGCGGCCGCAATGGTGCCAAGAAAAGGATAAAAAGTATCCCACAAGATGTTTAAAAATAACACATCCTTCGGGGAACCTGGTGCGACAGAAAAGAGGATTGGAAATATCGGTTGCATAATCAACGACTCTCATCCAAATCTATCAAGAAACAACTGTTGGGTGATTCCAATAGTACCTGCAGTCAGTCTGCGGAAATAAAGGCTTGGAAGTGGGTGATATGGGACCTACCCGTTGTACCATAATATGCTCTTCTCATGACTATAAATATAGGCAGACTGTCTCAAGTGGACCTTCGGCAATTGGCGATTGACAGACGAGCTGAGTTGGTCTCCACTGGGCAGTCAGTCTGCGGAAATAAAGGCTTGGAAGTGGGTGATATGGGACCTACCCCTTGTACCATAATAAACTCTTCTCATGACTATAAATATAGGAAGATTGTCTCAAGTGGACGTTCGGCAATTGGCGATTGACAGAGGAGCTGAGTTGGTCTCCACTGGGCAGTCAGTCTGCGGAAATAAAGGTTTGGAAGTGGGTGATATGGGACCTACCCGTTGTACCATAATAAACTCTTCTCATGACTATAAATATAGGAAGACTGTCTCAAGTGGACCGTCGGCAATTGGCGATTGACAGAGGAGCTGAGTTGGTCTCCACTGGGCAGTCAGTCTGCGGAAATGAAGGCTTGGAAGTGGGTGATATGTGATCTTCCCGTTGTACCATAATAAACTCTTCTCATGACTATAAATATAGGAAGACTGTCTCAAGTGGATGTTCGGCAATTGGCGATTGACAGAGGAGCTGAGTTGGTCTCCACTGGGCAGTCAGTCTGCGGAAATAAAGGCTTGGAAGTGGGTGATATGGGACCTACCCGTTGTACCAAAATAAACTCTTCTCATGACTATAAATATAGGAAGACTGTCTCAAGTGGACGTTCGGCAATTGGCGATTGACAGAGGAGCTGAGTTGGTCTCCACTGGGCAGTCAGTCTGCGGAAATACAGGCTTGGGTGTGGGTAATATGGGACCTACCCGTTGTACCATTATAAACTCTTCTCATGACTATAAATATAGGAAGATTGTCTCAAGTGGACGTTCGGCAATTTGCGATTGACAGAGGAGCTGAGTTGGTCTCCACTGGGCAGTCAGTATGCGGAAATAAAGGCTTGGAAGTGGGTGATATGTGATCTTCCCGTTGTACCATAATAAACTCTTCTCATGACTATAAATATAGGAAGACTGTCTCAAGTGGACGTTCGGCAATTGGCGATTGACAGAGGAGCTGAGTTGGTCTCCACTGGGCAGTCAGTCTGCGGAAATAAAGGCTTGGAAGTGGGTGATATGTGACCTACCCGTTGTACCATAATAAACTCTTCTCATGACTATAAATATAGGAAGACTGTCTCAAGTGGACCGTCGGCAATTGGCGATTGACAGAGGAGCTGAGTTGGTCTCCACTGGGCAGTCAGTCTGCGGAAATGAAGGCCTGGAAGTGGGTGATATGGGACCTACCCGTTGTACCATAATAAACTCTTCTCATGACTATAAATATAGGAAGACTGTCTCAAGTGGACCTTCGGCAATTGGCGATTGACAGAGGAGCTGAGTTGGTCTCCACTGGGCAGTCAGTTTGCGGAAATAAAGGCTTGGAAGTGGGTGATATGTGATCTTCCCGTTGTACCATAATAAACTCTTCTCATGACTATAAATATAGGAAGACTGTCTCAAGTGGATGTTCGGCAATTGGCGATTGACAGAGGAGCTGAGTTGGTCTCCACTGGGCAGTCAGTCTGCGGAAATAAAGGCTTGGAAGTGGGTGATATGTGACCTACCCGTTGTACCATAATAAACTCTTCTCATGACTATAAATATAGGAAGACTGTCTCAAGTGGACCGTCGGCAATTGGCGATTGACAGAGGAGCTGAGTTGGTCTCCACTGGGCAGTCAGTCTGCGGAAATGAAGGCCTGGAAGTGGGTGATATGGGACCTACCCGTTGTACCATAATAAACTCTTCTCATGACTATAAATATAGGAAGACTGTCTCAAGTGGACCTTCGGCAATTGGCGATTGACAGAGGAGCTGAGTTGGTCTCCACTGGGCAGTCAGTCTGCGGAAATGAAGGCTTGGAAGTGGGTGATATGGGACCTACCCGTTGTACCATAATATGCTCTTCTCATGATTAATAAATATAGGCAGACTGTCTCAAGTGGACGTTCGGCAATTGGCGATTGACAGAGGAGCTGAATTGGTCTCCACTGAGCAGTCAGTCTGCGGAAATAAAGGCTTGGAAGTGGGTGATATGGGACCTACCCGTTGTACCATAATAAACTCTTCTCATGACTATAAATATAGGAAGACTGTCTCAAGTGGACGTTCGGCAATTGGCGATTGACAGAGGAGCTGAGTTGGTCTCCACTGGGCAGTCAGTCTGCGGAAATAAAGGCTTGGAAGTGGGTGATATGTGACCTACCCGTTGTACCATAATAAACTCTTCTCATGACTATAAATATAGGAAGACTGTCTCAAGTGGACCGTCGGCAATTGGCGATTGACAGAGGAGCTGAGTTGGTCTCCACTGGGCAGTCAGTCTGCGGAAATGAAGGCTTGGAAGTGGGTGATATGGGACCTACCCCTTGTACCATAATAAACTCTTCTCATGACTATAATTATAGGAAGACTGTCTCAAGTGGACCGTCGGCAATTGGCGATTGACAGAGGAGCTGAGTTGGTCTCCACTGGGCAGTCAGTCTGCGGAAATGAAGGCCTGGAAGTGGGTGATATGGGACCTACCCGTTGTACCATAATAAACTCTTCTCATGACTATAATTATAGGAAGACTGTCTCAAGTGGACCGTCGGCAATTGGCGATTGACAGAGGAGCTGAGTTGGTCTCCACTTGGCAGTCAGTCTGACGTGTAATACTTTTACTTGTTTTTCGCAATTATTTCTTTGTTTCACAAATACCTGAGTTGTGTTTCCTTCCGGAACTATTCTGCTCCACAACAGTAAGCCATGCCCCAAAAAAAGGAATAACTACTCAAATTTGTGGGCTGCCATTTTTATTTACTTCCTATATTGTTCATCTCCATTCTGTAAGCTGACCATTCCCCATCATTTCGAATTTCGCAACTGACGAGATTTGAAAAGTTAAAATTGAAGCGGAAGAAAATGACTCAACAACAACAGAAAATAAACATTTATTACAAAAAAACAAATGTAAATTATCAACAGAATGCTATTAAACCATCATTCGTATTAATATACGAAAATTGAAAAAGATGTTTCAAACTGCTAACGCTTTGCTACAATGAACTTCACAGATATTCTATATACTCGAGCGCTTGTGACACAATTTATGTTCAGAATTGTTTTGACAAAATCTGTTTCCGAAAACATATTATTGGAACTCAAAAAAAATTAAATAAAAACTCAAGACCAGTATCTTTCAGTCGTTTTTAACTTTTATAGCTATCAGGGAAGAAAGTAAAAGAAAGTGGGGTCCCACAGGCGGAAAGTACCAGATAAGATACTGTTAGAGTAGAAGTGGTGGTTACATTTAACAAGTTCAACGACAAAAAGTTGGGACCTAGACGCTAATCTAGTAGCACGCTTAAATTTATGTGGTCAGAACGCCAGGAAAGAGAAATTTATGTGGTCAGAACGCCAGGAAAGAGAAATTTATGTGGTCAGAACGCCAGGAAAGAGAAATTTATGTGGTCAGAACGCCAGGAAAAAGAAAGCTCACCAGAGAAGTTGCTATGAAAATACTTTTAGAAAAAACAGAGCGATTCCTGACAAAGTCAGGATATAAAATACCTCCAATTGTTGAAATGTTTTCCGAGAATGATGTATCCAATTACTCGGAATGTGTTCCCTCCCAAACTGTAAGTGTTATGGGACCTACCATAATAAACTCTTCCCATGACTATATATATATGTAGACTGTCACAAGTAGACGTTCGGCTATTGACGATTGACAGAGGAGTTGAGTTGGTCTCCACTTGGCAGTCAGTTTGATACTTTTATTTATTTTTCGTAATTATTTATTTGTTTCTTTAATACTCGAGTTGTTTTCTTTCGGACCTATTCTGGATTCTGGTCCACAACAATATCCCATATTCGTAATCTGGAAATCTTAATCTATTTGAACACCAAACATGTATTACGTATGGTATTTAATTCCTTACTACTTCGCCAAGGAGTAAATGAGTTAACGTAGTGTCAACACCACTACCTAAAAAGAAAAAAAAACAAGTTACAGAAGTATCAACAATCCTGTAGTCGATGGCCTATGATCCACTGGTAGCGATAAACCTAGAAAAGGACTGGTATTACATTCAGTCAGTTAAGTGCCATACGTAATACACATTTGGGTGATTATGTCTCAAAAGAGACATGACCGACTGGGCAGATTATCCCGCAGTAGGTTGCCATTGATTTCTGCGGTAGAAACAATCTGTCCTATTATTTAACTCATAACTGGAGGGAAGAGACGGATTAATACCTTTTCCAAGGGTGTTTGTGCGAAAGTGAATGCAAAGAATTCAACTGGAATTCGAACTCGGTACCCCAATCTCTCGATCCGAGTCGATATCCACTGCATCACAACGCACAGCCCAGTACTACATAAACAGATCTAAAACTAATTATGTAAAAGCTTCGTGGAGGTTGCAATCGGCGGAAGACAAGTGATTTTTTTTTTATCCCGACGTTAACGAATCTACTAACTACATACCTATTTTATTTATAGTAACACAATTTTTCTTCGTCATTGTGTCATGACAATATATACATGATATATGAACCACCGGAACTTCGATCGATTCATCAGCCACCTGTCGCTAATACACCTACGTAACTATTATTCTTTACTAGGAGACACGAACAGCGTTACTCTGTCTTAAACCGCTGACTGTATGCCCACATCTCCATCCCACATAAGAAAAAATGTAACTTGAAAGGCTAAGTTGCTGTTAAAACCGACAGGTAATGTCGCTGAAAATTTTCAATTAACACCCCCAACACACACACACACACACACACACACACACACACACACACACACACACACACACACGCACACACGCAAACACACCCACACTCATACACGCACATTATATATATAATGTTGTTTAAGAATTCTCAAGTGCTTTTGATTGTATCTCAAGTAGTAATAACCAACAACCAGTATTGAAATCGTACATAGGTCACACATGTACTACTCCATCTCTTGGGTTACTTTGTTATTTGTCAAAATTTCGTGTGATTCTTGCACATATAGATCAACACATCACAAACGATCAAAATAACATTCGCATAAGACAAAGTTTAATAATATCAAACTTTTACATAGGACCATGTATCGAATATAGCTATCACATATGGCCCGCTTCTGTGACATATTTAGAGATTCTTGATAAAATCTAAAGAATAATTTGCAATGTTATTGGTCCTGACCTGACATATCGGCTTCAGTCACATTCTCACCGCCATAATGTAGCTTCCCTGTGCCTCTTCTATGAATCCTTTCAGGATAATTTTTTGAATGAGCTTTCCTCTATGGAGCCTACAAATTATGAATTTAAGCGAAGTACTAAATTGGGTGTGCGTTGTCGTGCAGTGGATATCAGATCGGAACGAGATACAGTACTGTGCAAAGGTATTAGGACAAGAACTATTTTATTTTTCTAAGGCATATTGACAGAAAATGAACAATTTAATTAAAGTAATTTCATTTGATTTACTCAGCAAATACTTTAACAAGAAAAAAATAGTTGTTACAAAATTAATTTGATATTTAGTATAATAGCTTTTTGCTTTGAGATAATAGAATAATGGCGACAATTTACCAATCGCACCTAGTATATATATATATATATCGTACTGTGCAAAAGTATTAGGACAAGAACTATTTTATCTTTTATGAGGTATATTGACAGAAAATAAACAATTTAATCTAGGTAATTTTATTTGATTTACTCAACAAATACTTTAACAAGAAAAAAAATACTTGTTACAAAATAAATTTGATATTTAGTACAATAGCCTTTTGCTTTGATCACAGCCTTCATTCTGTCAGGCATTGACATCACAAGCTTCTTCAATGTATCTAATGGTATCTCCTGCCAAGCAGCTTGTATTTGTTCCCAAAGTGTGTCTTGCGAAGTAACATTATATTTATCAATTTGTGAGGGGGGAGTAAAAAAAAAGTCAGTCATATCCAAGGATAATAGAATAATGAGTAGTTTCAAAATAACTTGTTTAATAGAAAATCGGAAAAATTAAATATAACTTCTTTTTAATATATTTCTTTTATACCTAGTTTAAAATAATCAATATTTATTAGGAATTAACTTGGTTTTTCACCCTGTATTTGAATTTCGATGAAATTTTTAGGAAAATCACCCCTGTCCTAATACTTTTGCACACTACTAGCAGTGTGCAAAAGTGTTAGGACAGAGGGGATTATAAACTTTATTTTGATGTCACATAAATGATAAAATAGTTCTTGTCCTAATACTTTTGCACGGTACTGTATGGGAGAGCTGAGTTCGAATTCCAGTTTAATTCGTTGCATTCACTTACGCGTAAATATCTTTAGGAAAATTATTCATCCGCCTCTTCTCCCTCCAGCTATGTGTTAAATAGCAGGATAGAATGTGTTCGGTTGCCTTGGTTGGCAACCAGTGTATCGCAGAAAGTAATGCCAACCTACTGCAGAAAAATCTTCGCTCAAGCGTGTATCACATATGATACTAACTGACCGACTAGTTTGGCAACAAGGCCACATCAATTTACAGTTGAAATGCCTAGAATTAGCCGTAAGTTCTATGTTAACAGTTTCTTCTCGCTTTTGAAACACTCTTTCTGGCTTCTTGTTTTCCAGCCAACATTGATCTTCAAATATATAAATGCAATGCAAATTGTTATCTTAATTCCCTTTTCTCATATTCTCTCACAACTCGCTTATATTAATATGTAGTTATTTTAAGGTCAGTTAATTTCTTAATAATTATAGAAAACTGGGCTTTTATTCTCTTTTTACTTTGTTACAATGATGTTCATCCTTTGTAAAGCCCAAAAAGCAGCTTTAGATAGAGCGTTACAGAGCGGCATAGGTTAAGCAGATATGTGGAGAAGTAACGGTTTGCACTAGACTTTAACAGGCCAAGATTGTAGGGATCTGAGACGATTGTAGTGATCAGGGTAGCATCCTCTTGAAAGTCGTTACCAAAAAGCAATGGTTCAAGGGTAGAATTTACACCTCAACACTGAAATAGTAAGAGGGTGGTAGTGCGTGGTATGGTGAGTCTTGACCGTGAAGGTTAAAACTGGTTGAACGAAGATACGTAGTTCATCTCAAAACTGTGGGAAAACGTTTTAAGGATGTCGAGAGGATTTGGGGCCAATCGAGACTGGAAAGAGATAAAAGGGCATCTCCTACCCAAATATGACAGCGCTACTACATTTTTTACTCTATCTGACTCTTGTGGTATAGGGTGGCAGAAAGAGTCTGGTAATTACTGGAGCGGTAGAGAACTGGTCATTTCTCCAGATTCTTTAGCGGTGGAAGGTATATACAAGATCAACATGGGGCCTGAGTCCCATTAGATGCTCAAGGCCTCCCAGGAGGAATACCTGTTCTTTCTGATATATGAAAATTCCGGGTACAGCATCTGATGCCGGTACGTCACAAGTTTTGTTTTCAAAGCATTGAATGTGACCAGACAGTTTTCACTCACTAGCATATAAGAGCTAGGTTAGGGAAGAGATCAGCTAGTAAGTACTGGTCATCTAATGTTTTCGAGGCGTACCTATACTAAGCAAGCCCTGGTCATTTAGTGCTTTGGAGACGTACCCATAGTTAGCAAGCTCTAGTCATTTAGTGTTTTGGAGAGGTACCTATAGTTAGCAAGCCCTTGTCATTTAGCGTTTTGAAGGCGTACCGACAGTAATCAATCTCTGGACATCTAGTGTTTTGGAGGCGTACACAAAGTTAGCAAGCCCTGGTCCTCTAGTGTTTTGGAGGGATACCCAAAGTTAGCAAACCCTGGGCATCTAGTTTTTATTCATAGTAAACAAGCTCTGGTCATCTAGTGTTTTGGAGTCGTACGGATAGTAAGCAAGCTCTGGTCATCTACTCTTTTAAAGGGATACCCAAAATTAGCAAACCCTGGTCATCTGTTATTTTGTAGGAGTAGCCATAGTAAACAATCACTGGTCAACTAGTGTTTCGGAGGCGTACCCATAATAAGCAAATTCTGGTCATCAAATGTTTTGGAGGAGTACCCATAGTAAACAAATTATGGATATCTACTGGCTTCATTTACAAGACAGATTCAGTTCTATAGCTTTAGTTGACAGGCAGTCTACCGCAGAAAGTAATGGCAACCTTCTGCCCAGTCAGTCATGTCTCTTTCGAGACATGATCACCCAAGCGTGTATCACGTATGGCATTTAACTGACTGACACATATACCGTTGAATCATCAACACAGATATTCACAAAGGATCTAAGTATAATTAAGAGGATTATTTATGTAAAGTAGAAAATGTGTTAGACGAAGAAGCGAACCTTAGAAGAAGCCTGATTTGACCATTTATTTCTCTGAAGACTAGCCGTCAATAACTAACTTTTGGTATCTACCCGTTAGGAAGAACTTCAGAAGACTTTTCCAGTGATTCCATAACTAGAGTGTTTGGGTAGCAAACACATTTTGTCAAAAGTATTTGAAACATCTAATGCGATCGTCCTTGATATGTATCAGTGAGAGACTAAACATGTCTAGTCTCTCACTGATTATTGGTTAAGAACGGAGCCAATCGAAATACGTACTACTTGTCGCTCAACAGGTTAACATCATTGATCAACAATCTTATTGTTGATTGTAGTTTCAAAATGTTTGCTAATGACACTAAGGAAGCTGATGGTTTTATACAAATTTGGGGATGAGCGCTCCCTAGCATTCTTGAAAACAGGGTATACACATGACACCTTCTATAAATTTAAGAGAGATTACTAATTCAAACAGTAGTTAAATAATTTAGCTAAAATCGAAGATAACTCAAGGTTAATATTCTTAAGAACAACAACTGGGATTTTATCTAGATCGGTAGCCATCTTAGGGTTAGACTTTTGATAATTATTGAGACAATCGGGTTGTGATGTTACTGAAATTGAGGTGAATGAAGTCGGGAAAGGGATAACTCATCTAACTGAGTTGGGGGCAAATATCCATTTATAATAATAATCCCTGACTCTTTGACTCTATTCAAATTTTAGTTGAATATCTTCCAGAATTTGATTGAATATCTTCCAGAATTTGATTGAATGTCTTCCAGAATTTGATTGAATGTCTTCCAGAATATGATTGAATATCTTCCAGAATTTGATTGAATATCTTCCAGAATTTGATTGAATGTCTTCCAGAAATTGATTGAATATCTTCCAGAATTTGATTGAATTTCTTCCAGAAATTGATTGAATATCTTCCAGAATTTTATTGAATATCTTCCAGAATTTGATTGAATGTCTTCCAGAATTTGATTGAATGTCTTCCAAACTTTGATTGAATATCTTCCAGAATTTGATTGAATATCTTCCAAACTTTGATTGAATATCTTCCAGAATTTGATTGAATGTCTTCCAGAAATTGATTGTATATCTTCCAGAATTTGATTGAATATCTTCCAGAATTTGATTGAATATCTTCCAGAATTACTGGAATCCAAATTGTTTGTTTTCGAATTTTAATATTGGTTTATTGCTTTTAAAAATAGCAGGACATATTTTATAAAGACATTATTTATATTAGAATGATTTCACGTGTAAATTTTAAAATATATTTTTCAAATATTATATACGAGGGTCATTCAATGAATAAAGTGAATTTTTAAGTATAAAGATATTTAAGTATATATATTTATATATTTATATTTATATTTATTTATATATATATTTATATTATTATTATATTATTTATATTATTTATATTATTTATATATATATTTATATTTATATATATTTTTATATATATATATTTATATATTTAAGTATAAAGATATAAAGACTTTTTAAAGTGAATTTTTAAGTATAAAGACTTTTAATACAGATAGAAGCTTACTTTGTTTTAATTTTTTTCTTTTCCTTCTCTTTCAAAAGGATTTTTTTTTTTTGCAGATTGAAAAAAAACTTTGAGAGTTTTTGGAGATTAACAAAGATGGCCGACCAAGTAGCATGCCCCAGGATTGAACAGAGGTCAGTTTTCAAGTTTTTGGTTACTGAAGGATGCAAACCAGTTGAAATTCATAGGAGAATGCCAATTGTGTATGGTTTCAGCCAAAATAATGTCTACAAGTGGACTAAATTGTTTAAAGAAGGACGGAGCAGTGTTAAGGATGAAGACATGCCTGGGAGGTCTACGGAAATGAGGTCTCCTGAGGTGACCCAATCAGTCAATGACTTCATTCAGTCTGATAGAGAGGTGACAGTGGATGACATTGCAAGGAATTTGAGCCTATCTGTTGGAACAGCACACAAAATTGTCCATGATGGCTTTGCTTACTCGAAGTTCAGCTGCCAGTGGGTGCCAAAGATGCTTGTTGTAGATCACAAACAGAAGAAGGTCGAGTTGTCCCAGCAGTGTCTCTCCCGCTTACAGCCCAGACCTTGCCCCTTCAGACTTTCAGCTGTTTAGCCCTATAAAGTCTTCACGAGAGGCACGAAGTTTGAAAGTGACGATGAAGTCAAAAGTACTGTGAGCGATTGACTGAGACATCAGTTCAAAGATTTTTACGCTGAGGGAATACGAAAGCTTGTGCACAGATGGAAAACGTGTGTGACACTGCTGGGAGACTGCGTTGAAAAAAAGTAAGCTTCTATCTGCATTAGAAGTCCTTATACCGAAATATCCACCTTATTTATTGAATGATCCTCGTAGAAGTCCTTATACCGAAAAATTCACATTATTTATTGAATGACCCTCGTAGAAGTCCTTATACTGAAAAATTCACCTTATTTATTGAATGGCTCTCGTAGAAGATTTTATACCGAAAAATTCACCTTATTTATTGAATGGCCCTCGTAGAAGTTTAAGACGTTTAATAATAAATCATTCTATTTGTCTATATTTCTGAGATGATGTGGTATTTACAGTATTTACATTATTCGGCCTATTGTCCTCATCTTTGTTTCCATTTGTACGAGATTTCGGCTCAGTGGATATAGACGTTGGTTAGTTCCTGTGACTTGATCGAAAGAGTTGTTAATTCAATACCAGGCTACAATAGTGCTGAACGAGCAACTTGCAGGGTTAAAGGGAGATAAATCATGACTTCTAATCGCGGTATTACTACGCAAGGAATGAAGATCATATACGCCAGTGATTGTAATAAAGGGTCCGGTTCGAAATTCCCAGCACCTGAAGAAGGCCGAACCGTACAACGGTCGAAACGTCGAACAAATGGGAACAAAGACGAGGACAATAGTCCGAATAATGTAAATACTCTCCGCATTTTATGTCCAAAAGAATCTTATATTAATACTTGTTTACTCAATACTCATATAGTCAAAAAATATTACAAGTAAATGTTAATTATGGGGATCAGTTTATGACATATTAAAAAACAGAAAATCAAACCACCTTTTTTATGTTCAGGAAAATCATAAATCATAATACGAGTTTAGACATGCCGTCAAAATGATAAGTAATTATTAAATAATTTTTTAATGATCAGTTCATAATTTACTAGGAGTATAGCCTGGCATTGCTTGGGTGTAATGAAAGCTTTCAAACTAATCCATTGTCCTGGAACTCAGACTCTTTGGACGTTAGCACGAAAGATTAAAAAGCAATAGTTGTTTCCAGTTAAAGCGAAACCGCAGACTGAAAGAAAAATGAATGGATGTAAGTCAAATTTTGATTTCCTGGTATCGATAGCAAATAAGTTTTCTCCGTCGTAAACTGAATTTTGAAGGCTAAATAAGTCCTCTGAGTAAATGATATCATGGCTGAGACTAAGAACTACATTTATACCTATTTGGAGCCAAACCCGAAGCAAAAACTAAATTAAAAGGGCTGAAAAATATAAAAATACTGGCAGATAAACAGACACACACAAACACATTGCCTTATATATATATATATATATATATATATTATCGATTTTCTGCACTATTGTAAGAACTACAACCTTGAAACTTGTGAATATCGTTTCTTATGTCTTTGTCTATGAGTGTATCAAATTTGATTAAAATCGGACCACTCCTTCTATAACACGATTTTTTCGATTTTCGATATTTATCGGGGGTACCTCGACACAAAACCTAGCTAAGAACACTCGCAGACACTTATAGTACAACTGTGTAAATTTTCAAGAAATTCGGTTCAGCCGTTTCGGAATCTATAGGTAACGGACACACACACACACACAGAGACAAAGTTCCATTTATAAATAAGTTTAGATAGATTTAGATTAAGGATAGAAAAGTCACCCCGCCTACGTTTGGTCCAGCAGACTCTTATATTAATAAGAGTTTACGCATTTTTTTATAAATGGCGGCATATTTAATTAAGTCATTATTATATTTGCGAGATTATACATTAATTGTTCCAATTATATTAAAATATAATAATTTTGCGCGTGGAATGTTTATTACTTAATAAAAAATAAATAAACAATCTCTGCATTATGTTTAATAGAAATTCCCATTAATACTAGTTTACCCTTGACGTAAAAAATAATAGAATACAGGAATTCCTCGATTAATGTTCATTCGATTAGTGCGTGCGGTAAATTTTTTATATACCAAAATTCGATTAGTGCATACAAATTTCAATGCGTCTAAGACCAAGCTGCTGTCTGTCAATCATCACAGGCAACCTCTCCTGACTCCCATAAGCATGGATCAAGCAAGTCTCCCTGAGAGCAATACACTGCGCCTCCTCGGCCTTACCCTCTTTTCCGATCTCAAGTGGAACCATTACATTGAGTCAATAGCTAAATCCACTGCCAGGAAGGTTGGGTCACTGCGTCGGGCCAGGATGTTCTTTCCGCCTGAATCCATCCTGCATATATACAAATCAACCATTCGTCCGTGCATGGAGTACTGTTGTCATATATGGTCAGGCGCCCCTGCTGTTCATCTCAGTGTTCTTGACAAGCTCCAAAGGAGAATCAGTAATGTGATAGGTACCGACTTGGCGGCTCGACTCCAGTCACTCCAGTCACCGACGGAATTTGGCTTCCTTTGTCTGTTTTATAAATACTTTCATGGCTTCTACTCCAAGGAACTTAAGTCACTGGTGCCTCTGCAACAGGTGTTTACTCGTGCAACTAAACTGGCAACTGGGTCTCACCCATTTACAGTTAGATCAACCAAATGTAGACGACAATTCTACTCCACCAGCTTCTTTTCTCGCACTTCCCGCCTGTGGAACTCGCTTCTATATTCTTACTTTCCTGACGGCTACAACCAAGAAGAATTTAAATGCAATGTCAATACTCAACTCTTAACCATTTGACTCTAGTTCTTTGTACATCACCCTGTATATCTTTTCCTTTCTCTCCACCTTTGCAACTGTCATCACACCTGTATTCCCATTTTTCTCTTGCTCCTTTCTAACTGGTTCGTCTTTTTCTTTACTCTCCTCCTATTGAATCTTTTTACTCTTATGTAGCCCCCTTCACATCAGTGGCGTTACAGCCTTGCTCGGTGTGATACGATTTAAAAAATATGGAGATAGAAAAGTAGATTATATTGAACGTAATATACAAACTTGAAGCCAGGTTAGTAAATCCAGGAATACTATTATTAAGAAATAAATATATACAAGTCTTGAAGTGAAGTCGTTGGAAATAGTATATCCGTGTATATTATTCTAGCTGAGTGGAGCTCGGAGTTAGTCTGACTTCTGATGCGGTAATCTCTGGTTAACTTCGGTATCTCTCGGTAACTTACTCTCCGATAACTCTAACGGATCTCTACGATTACTCTCAACTCTCAACTGCTGTTGTCTCTATGACAGGAGCATATGTATACTAAATCGAGTCCATTATCGTATACAAAGGGGATATCTCACACTCTGTCTCGCTATCTCTCCCAGTTTTCTTTATCTGTCTATCCTTACTTCTCACTTTCCATATTTATATTTTCCTCAATTTCCTATTACACTCACTCTTTAACATCCTCTGGCTATGGGTTAAATAGGAGGACAGATTGGGTTCTATAGCCTTGGCTGGCAACCAGTTTACCGCAGAAAACAATGGCGACCTACTGCGGGATAATATTCTGCCCAGTCAGTCATGTCTCTTTCGAGACATGATCTCCCAAGCGTGTTTCACGTATGGCACTTGACTAACTGATTAGCTGCATCGTTGCTTTTCCCTCTTTCAACGACAATTTTAGCTTTAAGAATTTACAGAAGGTTAAATCTGGTAATTAGTAAACTGGTCACTTGTTGACCAAAGATTCTTACAGGGTGTGAAGCAAGTGGTAGCCATTCAAACACACCAGTTGCTCACTCCGTAAACATCTCTCTCTCTCTCTCTCTCTCTCTCTCTCTCTCTCATCCTTTCAGCAACTGGGAAAATCGCCCCAGCTGTTTATCAATTAGTTTTTGTGTTGATATGTACAAAAAAGCACAGTATAAGTTCAGAAGAGTTCATGGGGTTACTCCACATCTCTGGTAATAAATATTTCGACAGTATTTGAGTTAAGGTGTAAATATAGCGACGTCGAGAACCTTAAACGTGAATCCTGTTCTCATTATATCGGTTATTTTCGGGAAGCCGAGTTCGAATTCCACTTGAATTCCTTGCATTTACTTACGCGCAAATACCCTTGGGAAAGATATTAATCCGTCTATTCCCTCCAGTTATGGGTTAAATAATAGAACACATTGGGTTCTATAGCCTTGACAGTCTACCGCAGAAAGCAATGGCAATCTACTGCGGGATAATCTTCTGTCAGTCAGTCATGTCTCTTTCGAGACATTATCCGTCTAAGCGTGTATCACGTATGGCACTTAACTGACTGACTGAATATAATAGTTGGCTTCTACTGGTCATAAAATGGGAGATCAGTTTTATATTGCTATGAAGTAATAAACTGATCCCTCACTAACTACTGTTTAATAATATAATAAATCTCTTCCCACTCTAGCTATGGAGTCAACAGGACAGATTGGATTCTATAGCCTTAGCTGGCAACCAGTCTACTGCAGAAAGTAATGGCAACCTACTGCGGGATAATCTTCTGAGGTATGATCGCCCAAGCGTGTATCACATATGGCACTTAACTGACTGATATAACAATTCATTTGGGACGGTCTGAGGTGCTTAGATGATAATTGGTACAACTTAGCTTGCTACTTTTGTTTTCTCTCACGAGAGACTAATGAACTAGATTTTCCTTTCGACTAGCGATATCTCCGACTCAGAGTTACCACCCTTCTGCTCATCTTTACATGACGACGCGCCGTTTGCATCTCAGCAACGTGTGGTTCGAATCTGACCATACTAAATAGTTCTATGCTTATATAAGTCTGTGACTGTAACTCCCTAACCTTTAGCCAATTGACACATGGTGTTGAAAGGTTTTATTCATTTACTTATTTATTGTTGACCGCTTTGAATAACTCACTAGTTTTTACTACTGGTCATAAAATACTAAACACATCAAACTCAGAAAAATCTTTTAGGATCCACATGATTTCGTGTGAGTTCTAATCAGGCTCTGGTTTTTTTTTATTGGTCCCTCTCTGTTGTGGCGTAGTTTTAGCACTGAAGGTTATAATCGTGCTATGTCGTTTGCTAATCCACTTAACGCACCCAAAATGTTAGGAACTTGGTAATCTTCCCCTGAAGCTGACTAAAGTATTCGGCTAATTGACGACTAATATCAACTGCCTTAGTCCAACTATGTCCAAACTGGAACTAACTAATAGTTCTACTGAACTCCAATAGAACTCTTTAGAAATTCTATGAACTCCTATGGACTTCCCAGAACTTTCTCGAGTTAACTTCCTTTTAACTCTTATTAATATAGAAGGGAGAATTCATTATTTGAGGAATAGGTGTGTTTCACCAAAACACACATGAATACATTTTCACTTAAATAGTTCATCCAGTTTAATTGAAATATCTTCTAATGCACAAGGCACACCACTTATGGTACCACTACAATACTAAGGAGTAACGAATCTCGTGATCGTGAAGAATCAAACACTGTCGACTGCTTGCGAAGCCTTAATACTGCCCAATTATTTAACACGAAATCTCTCTTGAAGCAGTGTCATAGATCAAAGGAGACAAATTATTTTCGTTTGTTTTAAATGTCACTTTGGCCATTGGACAGCCAAGGATTGCAATGATTAATGATGCTATGAGCGACACTCGAGACAAGGTTATGAATTTTACAAGCAGTGAAAGTAACAAGATCATTTATTTTATCAGTTTTCGCTCTCTCTCGTCTTTTTTTTTTTTTTTTTTCACTTTTCTTTCTTCCTTGTTTCTCCATCGTACATCTCCTTACGACTATCGTTAATTGCGGGAGTTAAATAATTCCTTAATGACAAGTTCGTTTTTTTCTGTTTGCGTTATGTCCCCCAAAGAAGAAGAAAGACAGACTGGAAAGAAAGAAAGAAAGAAAGAAAGAAAGAAAGACTAGAAAGACAGACTAGAAAGAAAGAAAGAAAGACAGACTAAAAAGACAGACTAGAAAGAAAGAAAGACAGACTAGAAAGACAGACTAGAAAGAAAGACAGGCTAGAAAGACAGACTAGAAAGAAAGAAAGAAAGAAAGAAAGAAAGAAAGAAAGACAGAAAGAAAGAAAGAAAGAAAGAGGGAGAAAGCGTACGAAGACGAGACAGAAAATGAGAAAAAAATTAAAAAAAGAAAAGAAGAGTAAAAAAAAGAAGAAAGAGACACTGAGAGCCTGGGTAGGTGGGAGAGCGAAAAGAAAAGAAAAAGACAAAGAAAAGACAGAAGGTAAGAAAGAAAAATAGCGAAAGAAAAGAAAGAAAAGGAGAGGGAAGGAAGTGAAACAAATAAAGAAAGAAAGTAAAAGAGAAAAAGGAAGAGTTATGGGGAATGGGAGAAATGGAAAAAGAAGAAAAAAACGAAAGAGAGAAAAAGAAAGAAAAGAAAGTGGTAGCAAAATACAAAGAAAGAGATGAAAGTAAGAGACGTAGAGAGAGTTGGAAATGGAAGAGAGACATGAAAGCACATGAGAAAGAGAGAGAGAGAGAGAGAGAGAGAGAGAAAGAACAATTTGCTTCGGTTTGGTTGAAAAGCACATCAACTACTTATGGATCATTTAATGCCGAAATTTAATTTCCTTGCAAACTTTTGTACTTTTTTTTACTATTAAAGTTTATTGCTGGAATTTTTTAATATAAAAATGTATTTATATACTTTCAGAGTGTTTTGACTTAATTTTGGGGGGTTCACTATTTTGCCATAGATACGACCCTAACAGGTACTACTACCCTGGGTTAGGGTGGACTTGAGTACAGCAGCAATTAAGAGATGGTTCCATGCTCCTCAAAACCTCTCGATCCTTGCTGCCTGATGTAGTTCATCGCTATACCCAGAACGGAGAGAGAAAGACGGAAAGATAGGTAGAAAGAAAGAAAAAGCACGAGAGAAAGCGAAAAAAAGACATTTTTTCGAGAACAATTGGCTGTTGACCAAGAAGAAATTGGAATATTCTGGAAATCATATTGTTCTTTTTTCTCTTTGTGATTGAAACGGCGAAACTTGTCCGATTTTAAACTCGTTTACCGAAATATATCCTTTTAGTCAGAGTTCACCTAGAAACGGGAGGTGTACATTGCAGCAGGAGTTTCATTGACAAAGAATAAGCTATTGATGCATGTACTTAGAATGGGGTTACCCCACGTCCCTGGTGACAAATATTTCGATAATATTCGGATTAAAGTGAAAAAATTAAAATAAGTTTTTGCGGTCATTGCTCCTGAGTTATTTTGTTTTGTTTTTTGTTTTGTTTTGTTTTGTTTTTTTGTTATTTTAACTGAAGAAAGGCGAGAATGCCACTCCAACGCATGGGGGTTAAAGGGAGTGTAAATGAGAGAAAAGACTGAATATAGGAATGATTAAGGAAAGAACAAAATATGACAAGATTCAAGAAGATAGAAGATGGAGATTGACGCTGCATTTACATTTTCAAATATTGTTGAAGCAAGTAGATTGAAAGAGTTTCCACGGCTGGGAAAAGCGAGAAAAGAAACTGTGAAGTAGAAGTAGCGGTTATATTTAACTATTTCAACAGTCAACAGGTGAGACCTAGGCACACTTAAATTCATGCAGTCAAAGCAACAGGAAAAAATGCTAGTCAGAGCAGTTACCATGAAACTATTTGTAGAAAAGATAGAGGGGAGTCAGGTGACATCGGTGAGAGTGACTAAAGTCGAGATACCAGGTCAGGATCGATAACATTGCAGATCCTCCTTTGGATTTTGAAAAGAACCTTGAGATGAATAGCAGGAGCACAAGACCAGCAGTATTTAATGCTTTGGGCGATTATGTTTCGAAAGAGACATGGCTGACTGGACAGAAGATTATCCTGCAGTAGGTTGCCATTACTTTCTGCGGTAGACTGGTGGCCAGTCAGTCAAGTCTATAGAACCCAATCTGTCTTGTTATTTAACTGATATCTGGAGAGATGAGAGATAAATTATATTACATTTTTATATTAAGTATTAGTGGTGGATCCGTTTATTACTTCATAACAATAAAAGCTGATCCCCCACTTTTTGCCCAGTACAAATTATTATTATTATTATTGCAACTATTATATACAATCAGTCAGTTAAGTGTCATACGTGATACACGCTTTGAGCAATCATGCCTCGAAAGAGACATGACAGTCTGGGCAGAAGATTATCCCACATTAGGTTGCCATTGTTTTCTGCGGTAGACTGGTTGCCAGTCAGTCAAGGCTATAGAACCCAATCGGTCCTATTATTTAACCCATCCATTGCTAAATCCGTTGCTATGAAAGTCAGTTCTCTGTGCAGGGCCCGGAGGTTTTTTCCATCTGAATCTATCGTGCACATTTATAAATCTACCATCCGCCCGTGCATTGAATACTGTTGCCATATCTGGTCGGGTGCCCCTGCTATTCTCCTTGGGCTTCTAGACAAGGTACAGCGGAGGGTCTGTAATATGATCGATACCGACTTAGCAGACCGCCTGCAGTCTCTCTCTCATCGGCGCGACGTGGCTTCCCTGTGTCTCTTCTATAAATACTTTCACGGATTCTGCTCCGATGAACTTAGATCACTGGTGCCCCCTAGATTCGAATTTGCACATACATTAGCAACTAGATCCCACCCTTTTACAGTGAAACCGATAAAATGCAACCGCAACTTCTACTCCAACAGTTTCTTTTCTCGCACTTCTCGACTGTGGAATTCTCTTCCACATGACTGCTTCCCCGACGGCTACAATCTCCAGGAGTTTAAATGTAAGGTCAATAGACACCTCCTAACAAACTAACTTCCATTCTTTCAAACACACTAACTTCCATTCTTTCAAACACTCTTCCCGTCCACCCAACTATCTATCACCCCCCCCCCCGTTCTGATATTTCCTATATCTAATCACTCTTCCTATTTAGCTCCCGCTATGTAGCCCCAAGCGCAATAGTGGCAGTGGAATGCCTTGCTTGGGGTGAAATGATAAAAAAAAAATAACTGGAGGAAAGAGACGGATTAATATCGTTCCGAAAGATATTTGTACATAAGTGAATGCACAGGAATCCAACTGGAATTCGAACTCGTCTCCCCAATTTGTCGTTCCGCGTCGAGATCCACTGCACCACAACGCACATCCTCAAGAGTGTTAATCAGCAGTCAGCTAAGTGCCATACGTGATACACGCTTGGGCGATCATGTCTCGAATGAGACATGACTGACTGGGCAGAAGATTATCCCGCAGTATGTTGCCATTGCTTTCTGCAGTAGACTGTTTGCCGACCAAGGCTATAGAACCCAATCTGTCCTGTTATTTGACTCATGGCTCGAGGGGGGGAGAGATGGATTATATTATTACGTAGTAATTAGTGGGGGATCAGTTTAATACTTCATAACAATAGAAAACCGAACCCCCCACTTTATGACCTGGCGAAGCCTTAATCATGATTCCAACTATTATATTCAGTCAGTCAATTAAGTGCCATACGTGAAAAACGCTTGGGCGATCATGTCTCGAAAGAGACATGACTGACTGGGCAGAAGATTATCCTGCAGTAGGTTACCATTGCTTTCTGCGGTAGCCTGCTTGCCGACCAAGGCTACATAACCCAATCTGTCCTATTATCTAACCCATAACAGGAAGGAAGGGACGGATTAATACCTTTCCCAAGGGTATTTGCGCGTAAGTGAATGCAATGAATTCAGCTAGAATTCGAACTCGGCTCCCCGATTTCTTGTTCCGAGCCGATATCCAATGCACCACAACACACATAAAGAGTTTCGTTTTTGTTCTTCTTCCCTTTTCGTTTCGCTAAATAATTCACGGTTTTGGGTATCAAGTCATCGTAGTTTTCTAAGAAAGAACAACCGAAGTTGGAATTGACGAAATGTTTCGAAATTCTTCTTCCATTTTTCAGTCATGTCAATCATCACCAATTTTCAACGGTTGTCTCATGTCTTTCTGAATTTAACGCTTTTTTACTGGTCACGCTGTAGATGAGCATTTAATAAAAAAAAATCTTGGTTTCTTCTTTTATTCTTGTTGATATCTTTATATCACTTGTACTTATCCGTATCATTTTTTTACATCCAGTTGTTTTTTTTTCAATTGGAGTAGATAGACTGAACTATCTCCCGGTTCACACTCCACACACGTCTATTGAACGGGTGAAGAGGCTCATCCCTTGTTCCCTGTTTAGGATGTGGTTTCCGGCTTTTTCTTTTCCAATCTTTTCACTCTTTTCTTTTTTTTTTTTCAATTGGAGTAGATAGACTAAACTATCGCCCGATTCACACTCCACACACGTCTATTGAACAGGTGAAGAGGCTCATCCCTTGTTCCTTGTTTAGGATGTGGTTTCCGGCTTTTTCTTTTCCAATCTTTTCACTCTTTTCTTTTTTTTTTTTCAATTGGAGTAGATAGACTAAACTATCGCCCGGTTCACACTCCACCCACGTCTATTGAACGGGTGAAGAGGCTCATCCCTTGTTCCCTGTTTAGGATGTGGTTTCCGGCTTTTTCTTTTCCAATCTTTTCACTCTTTTCTTTTTTTTTTTTCAATTGGAGTAGATAGACTAAACTATCGCCCGGTTCACACTCCACACACGTCTATTGAACGGGTGAAGAGGCTCATCCCTTGTTCCCTGTTTAGGATGTGGTTTCCGGCTTTTTCTTTTCCAATCTTTTCACTCTTTTCTTTTTTTTTTTTTTCAATTGGAGTAGATAGACTAAACTATCGCCCGGTTCACACTCCACACACGTCTATTGAACAGGTGAAGAGGCTCATCCCTTGTTCCTTGTTTAGGATGTGGTTTCCGGCTTTTTCTTTTCCAATCTTTTCACTCTTTTCTTTTTTTTTTTTTCAATTGGAGTAGATAGACTAAACTATCGCCCGGTTCACACTCCACACACGTCTATTGAACAGGTGAAGAGGCTCATCCCTTGTTCCTTGTTTAGGATGTGGTTTCCGGCTTTTTCTTTTCCAATCTTTTCACTCTTTTCTTTTTTTTTTCAATTGGAGTAGATAGACTAAACTATCGGCCCTCCAGGTTCACACTCCATCCCTTGTTACGGTTTTTCTTTTATTGAACAAAGGTGAAGAGGCTCATCCCTTGTTCCTTGTTTAGGATGTGGTTTCCGGCTTTTTCTTTTCCAATCTTTTCACTCTTTTCTTTTTTTTTTTCAATTGGAGTAGATAGACTAAACTATCGCCCGGTTCACACTCCACCCACGTCTATTGAACAGGTGAAGAGGCTCATCCCTTGTTCCTTGTTTAGGATGTGGTTTCCGGCTTTCTCTTTTCCAAATCTTTTCACGCTTACGTAGCCCCCTGTACATCAGTAGCGTTACCGCCTTGCTCGGGGTGATATGATTAATATATATATATATATATATATATATATATATATATATATATATATATAGTTTTGAATTAAGAAACTAGAGGATAATTGAACTCAATTATTGTTGCTACTTTCTGACTAGTTTATGAGTATTGGTGACGAATATAATTTGAAAGTGATACTGTACTTGTTATGAAGGATTAGTTAATTTCAAACAGCTCACTTAACAGCTTCACTCTCCCTGAGATGAGATAGGTATGAGCGCATCTTTGTAGGATATTAAATTCAACCCGACTGAATGTCTCCTATTGAGTATGGGTTTATGAGTCAGGAAGTTGGGATGGGTTCAAGCGACTGCGTTTGATGACACAATTTAGCTTACTTAATAATATACTTTTAACTTTGCTGTTAAGAGGAATGATTTAAAACGAACGGGTTTTTTCCTCTCGCGATGATTCATTAAATTCCTACCATTCTTTAACAAAGATTAATCTGACTGGGCAGAAAATTATCCCGCAGTAGGTTGCCATTGCTTTCTGCGGTAGACTGGTTGCCATCCAAGGCTATAGAACCTAATCTGTTCTGCTATTTAACCTATAACTGGAAGGAATAGACGGATTAATACCTTTCCCAAGGGTATTTGCGCGTAAGTGAATGCAATGAATTCAGCTGGAATTCGAACTCGGCTCCCCGATTTCTCGTTTCGCGCCGATATTCACTGCACCTACCCTTGGTATTAATCCGTCCATTCCCTTCCCTCCAGTTATGGGTTAAATAACAGAGTAGGACTTGGGAGCCTGCTCTTTAACAGATTCCAATAAAACTTCCTCCATCGGGGAGGAAACGGGCTCAACCGGACTAGGGTGAATGAAGCTTGCTTCTCTTATATTTTTAAGATTGTAGCTGCCAACGATGAACCCTGGCAGAGTTTTTAATTCTCTCAGAATTGCCTCGCTGTATATGTTGAATAAATCCGATTATCTAACACCTTTTCTATTCGTTATGTCTACTGAACTCATTTCCTGTCCATATACAGTTAAGTGCCATACGTAATATACGCTTTGGTGATCATGTCTCGAAAGACATGACTGACTGGGCAGAAGATTATCACTCACTAGGTTGCCATTGATTTCTGCGGTAGACTGGTTGCCGGCCAAGGCTATAGAACCCAATCTGTCCTATTATTTAACCCATAACTGGAGAGAAGAGACAGATTAATACCTTTCCCAAGTGTATTTGTGCGTAAATGAATGCAAGGAATTCAACTGGAATTCGAACTCGGTTCCCCGATTTCTCGTTCTGAGCCGATATTCACTGCACCACAGCGCACATCCACTAATATAGGTTATTGATTATTCTATAATATGAATTTGTCATTGTTAGTAAGCAGCTTTAACAGATCTTTCTGGCGTACTTTGTTGAACGCCTTTGCTTAATCTATAAATTCATGTCTTTCTGCATTTTTATTGCTCTTTCTGATAACATTCTGATCAGAAATTCCTTGTTCCGCTGTCTTTGACGAACCCGCACTGTTCTTGTCCTATTGCAGACCTGATTTCTTTGCGCTCTCTATTCATTAGAATTAGAATCATGAGTTATGTTCTTCTTCTTCTATGTGCCCTTGTCCCTTCAGGACGTAGGCGATCATGGCTCTCCAGGTCTCTCTATCCCTGGTGGTTCTTAGCATAGCCAAAAAATGAGGGATCAGTTTATATATTGACTATAATATGCAATTGATCCCCCATTTTATAATTTCTTATTAACAGTTGGTATATATATTCTTCTTCTATGTGCCCTTGTCCCTTCAGAACGTAGGCGATCATGGCTTTCCAGGTCTCTCTATACCTGGTGGTTCTTAGCATGGCCACAAAATGAAGGATCAGTTTATATATTGACTATAATATGCAATTGATCCCCCATTTTATAATTTCTTATTAACAGTTGGTATATATATTCTTTTTCTATGTGCCCTTGTCCCTTCAGGACGTAGGCGATCATGGCTTTCCAGGTCTCTCTATCCCTGGTGGTTCTTAGCATGGCCACAAAATGAGGGATCAGTTTATATATTGACTATAATATGCAATTGATCCCCCATTTTATAATTTCTTATTAACAGTTGGTATATATATTCTTCTTCTATGTGCCCTTGTCCCTTCAGGACGTAGGCGATCATGGCTTTCCAGGTCTCTCTATCCCTGGTAGTTCTTAGCACGCATTCTCCTGTTACACCACCCAAACACAGCTTTGCCATCCACTATCTCAAGACCATAAATCTAGAATACAAATATATAGAAAGTAGCATGGCCACAAATTGAGGGATCAGTTTATATATTGACTATAATATGGAATTGATCCCCCATTTTATAATTTCTTATTAACAGTTGGCATATATATACTTCTTCTGTGTGCTCTGCCCTTTCAGGACGTAGGCGATCATCGCTTTGCACGTTACCCTATCCCTGGTGGCACTTAGCACGCATTCTTCTGTTACACCATGCAACCTTCGTTCCTTCATCCACTTGATTACGTCCGTCATCCGTTGCTTTCCCCTGTCTCTTTTTTTCCCTCTATCTTGCCTGTTAGTATCAGGTTCTCCAAGCCCCCTTTCCTCATTGCATGTCCCAGGAACTTTATCTGTATTTTCCTGATGCTCAGTATTAATTTCCTTTTCGTTTCCATCATCTCCAAGACCTCATCATTGCTCACATACTCGATCAATGATATTCGCAGCATCCTTCTGTAGAACCACATGTCAGTTACTTAAGGTTTTTTCTTCATCTTTGATGATATTGTTCAGCATTCACTGCCACATTGAAGAACTGACAACACATAGCAATCCAATACTCTTTTCTTTGTTTCTATTGAAATTGACCTGTCTCTTAATACTCTACTCGGCTCCTGGAATGCATCCATGTGCTTTTGGATCTCAGGAATATAAATGTATAGAAACTGCTATGACCACAAAGTGAGGGGTCAGTATATATATATATTGATTGTAATATGGAACTGATCCCCCACTTTATATCCAGTATGCTTCTGTAGAACCACATTTCAGTTGCTTCAATTTTTTCCTTCATCTTTGATATTGTCCAGCATTCACTGCCATATTGAAGAACTGACATTACATAGAAATCTAGTACCGTCTTCTTTGTTTCTAGTGAAAGTTTTCTGTCTCTTATACTTTGCTCAGCTTCTGGAACGCGTCCTTCGCCATGCCAATTCGCCTTCGGATCTCTGTGTCACACTTTATGTTATGTGGCTCATTAAGCTGATTGCTTAATGGAGTTCAAATTTTGATTTCTTAATCAGTGCTATAAAATGTCCATAAGTCTTCCAGTATATCTCCACTGTTGTAAATTTCATTTATTATTTCTGTAATCATGGTCGTTCTCTTTCTTCGTTGAAGAGAGCTCCGATATACTCGTCCCATTGCTGAAATATTTTTCTTTCTTTAATATGATCGTTCCGCCTTTCGATTTTATGCATCCTGTCGCTGAGCATGTCTTTTGTCCTGTTAGTTCACTTATTTTTATGTATACCTCTTTTATTTGTGATACTCAATCTCTTTATTTCGGCACATTTTTCTATTTAGCTATTTTTATTCAACCGGTTTGCATTTATTCCTTACTAACCCGTGCAACTCAGAACATTTTAGTAGTAGGAGAAAATGCCACTTTTTATTTTACATATTTTGTTTTTGTTTGAAAAAACACTTTTTTAAAAAAAAATATTTCTTTTGTTTCAAAATTACGGGGAAAAATATTCACATTTTTTGTTGACCAAATGAATTTTACAGACGTCGGAATAAAAATTAAATATAAAGGCTTATTTTTTATATATTTTTTTTTTAATAAAAAATATTTTAGTCGCGTTTGACTCGTGTGATTTGATTTCTGTGACGTAATTTAGACACCGTCTTAGAGCTTAGATGTTTTACGGAGCAAATGTAAACAATCGTGTCCATTTGCCAAAAAGTACGAAAGGGAAAATTGCTGAATTTAAAACTCAAAAAGTATGTGTCGACCTGGCTTCCCTGTAGATATGTGTCCCTAGAAAGTTTGAATGGCATAGCTTAAAAAATGTAGGCGTACATAGGGAACAGTAACGCACAGACTCACAGATTGCCTTTTATATATATAGATTCCTGTGCGTGGTTTCTTGTATTCCGTTTCATATTTTGGCATTTTCTGTCTCCTTTGCATCATGTTAAGTGGTGCACTCTGCAGTTGCATTTAAAACAAATAATTTGTTAAATTGTTAAAACATCGATAATTACATTAAGCTAGGGTGTGTGTGTGTGTGTGTGTGTGTGTGTGTGTGTGTGTGTGTGTCCATGGTTGCACATAGGTGTGTGTACGTATGAATTTAGTACCAAAGCTCATCAAGTTTAAGTTCCATTGTCAGATTCAAAGGTTTTATGACTATTGTTAGAACGGTGGTTGACAAGGATCAGTTTATGGGTGTCTTTAATATAAATATACCTTCATTTTAAGTGAGTGCGGGTCTAGCTTTGACGCGGCAGACTAGCTTTGACGCGGGGGACTAACTTTGACGCGGCAGACTAGCTTTGACGCGGCAGACTAGCTTTGACGCGGGAGACTAGCTTTGACGTGAAACTAGCTTTGACGCGGGCGACTAACTTTGACACGGCAGACTAGCTTTGACGCAGCATACTAGCCTAGAGAGAGAGAGAGAGAGAGAGAGAGAGAGAGAGAGAGAGCCCTGCCTGGTTTTCAAGGGCGATACGTGTTGTTGTGTTGGAGAAATATACTGCAGAATGCCACGTCATCTCTCCAGCTTGAATGAGAGAATAAAAGTCCCAATGTCTTAAATCCATTTTCGGATTTGTTTGTTCTTTTTTTTTTATTCTTCCTTTTAATGTTTTTTGGTGAAAAACGATAACAACACATACAGCGCGGTGTCCTAATTGATGAGCGGCCAATGACAAATGAACTAATAATGAATTCCCATTGTTAATATCACCTTTCAACGTTTATTTGTTCATCATCATCATCATCATTTATCCATCACACCCAGATGGTACATAGGGCAGCAATGTTTTGATGCTGTTTCTGTAACAAACTATTTTTTATGGGCAGGTTGTTAGCTCTGCACCCAACACCCACATCTGGAGAAACGGTGGATCATTCTCGGTCCTTCCATTTACAGTACCTGGTATTCCCAAATGGTCACCCATTTAAGTACTGACCAAGCTCGATGTTTAACTTCGGTGATCGGACGGGAACCGGTGTATTCAATACGATATAGCCGTAGACAACGTTTATTTGGTGTTACACAAAAATCTCATTTGTGACCCACTCATTCTTCCTTCTACACCGTTTTCTTTTGGAATGATGTCGTTTGTTGATGTCACTAATTTTTTTTTTTCGATTTCGAGATTCCGTTTCCACTTCGTCCGTTGTACCTTCTTTTCAAGGAATCTAAATAAAAGAAAGAGACATTTCATAAAATAATACGTCAAATGCGTTGGTAATGAGACTGACCACAATTTTTACATAAAAATGCTACCTTGATTAAAGAAGAAAATAATTACACTACGACGTAAATGTCAAGAGCGTGCCTTAAACACAAGCTTATCCACATTAAATTTGCACCTTGGCTATTAACACATTTCACCATTCCTGGCAGATTTTCTAATATCGCAGATTGAAATACCTACTTACAAATATGATAAAGAATCTAAATGAACTTGGCTCGATAAAAAAAAAATTCTAAAATTACCTAGCACACCTCGATTCGCGGACATATGCAGTCAAGATGACAAATTTAGTCTGATGAGGTCTTGCATGACGAAATGCATCACAAGTAAAGTTTTTTCTATTTTGTCATACAATTTTCCCAATATATATATATATATATATATACACTACCAGCCATAATTATTAGGCCACGGCAGTTTTTTAAAAGAAATGATGTATTTCATACTATTTGTAGAATGTATTGTCAAGTGGATAATTCTGAATGAAAATAGAATCGTTCTTTTGTTATTATTACTTTGCAAAATTTTACAAGGAAGCCTTTGCTTTGGCCAGCCAATAAGAGGAGACTAGCATGGGAAAGATAGCACAAAAACTGAACACCAGAACAGTTCATTTAATGCACATGTTATTGTGCAGTATTAACAAATAACCATTCTATTGTCATTTAGAATTATCTACTTGGCAATAAATACTAAAAATAGTATGTAAACACATCATTTCTTAAAATAAAAAAACTGGGGTTGCCTAATAATTATGGCCGGTTGTGTGTGTGTGTGTGTGTGTGTGTGTGTGTGTGTGTGTGTGTGTGTGTGTGTATATACGCTCTCACACCCTGATTGAGCACTCTGGAAGAACGGTAGACTTTGAAAAACAGTAGCTACTCTAGCATATACGCATCGTTCATTCAGTAATGAATTAGAACACTCTCAGCTATTAGGCGTGTATAATGATAATATATACGCTAAAAAGTTTGCCTCCTTCTACCGAGCGCCCATAGCTCAGAGGTAGAATCGCCGACTGACGCCAATTCAGTGGGGTTTCAATCCTGGGTAAAAAGCAATCAGATGTCTAACCGTACTGATGAGCTCTGATACAGTGAAACTGATCTGTCTGCGGATATATATATATATATCCGATTGCATTTACCCAGGATTGAAACCTGACCGAATTGGCGTCAGTCGGCGATTCTACCTCTGAGCAATAAGCGCTCGGTAGAAGGAGGCAGACTTTTAGTGTGTGATATACCATGTATACATACGCCAGTAGTTAGAGTGTTCTAATTCATTACTGAATGAACAATGCATAGATGCTAGAGTAGCTACTGTTTTTTCAAAGTCTACCATTCTTCCAGAGTGTTCAATCAGGGTGTGAGAGCGTAAATAGTCATCCGCAGACAGATCTGTTTCGCTGTATTCATTCACTAAATTCTAGAGAAGTTCATAAAACAAGAAATATGCAAGGGGTTACTGAGAGTGAAAAAATCGAAAAAAAAAACCATTATTGACAGGAAAGGCAACGTGCTGCTTAACATATGCTTAATTTTCTTTTATTTTCTTATTCACAACCCTGATAATGACTCATGGGAATCGAAAACTATAACCACGCAGTACAAATTTTGGCTATTATTCTGTGTCAACTATAGCCAAATTAGCGACCCATTTCTATCTCTTTCTTTTTAATCATTTCATCGAAAGCAAGGTGATGATGCCACAAAGACGCAAGGGTTTACTGGCAGTGAAAGAGAATGAGAAAACGTTAGTGAGGGGAAATGACAGTAAAAGATCATTTTTCAGGAAGGTAGAAGATGGTGATTGATGTTGCATTTACGTTTTCGAAGATTGTATTTATTAACTAAGCTGACTCATGTGGTCTGACAAAAGACTGAACTCACTATCCTTGGTTGACAAATTTCTGAAGAAACGACAAAAAAAGGAACAAGGTTTAATTAGAAATACGGTGATTGATGTTGCATTTACATTTTTGAAGATTGTATTTATTAATTATGCTGACTCATGTGGTCTGACAAAGAACTGAACTCACTATCCTTGGTTGACAAATTTCTGAATATATTATATTCCCACTGCTCAGCTTTTTGGATATATTCTAAGCAGTAACTTGTCTCCCTTCCTGCTAAAGTGAATTTTGCCCTTAGACATTAAGTTTATTGAAATTTCTCCTCAGGATGAATTTTTCTGTTGTCTGAGGAAGCAGTGTCACTCTGTTTATTGATCAAGATCCTGTTTTATCAGGGAAGCAATGAGTCTGAAGATAGTTTCATGGCCGTAATGTGTTAGAAAAGAAACTGTTAGAGGAGAAGAGGGCATTACATCTAATTAGTTCAACAGTAAAACAGTGAAACCTAATTGCCAATCTAGTAACATGCTTTAATTCATGTTGTCAGGACACCAGGAAAAACTTTTCAGGAAGGCAGAAGATGGCGACTGATGTTGCATTTATATTTAAGAAGATTGTGGGTGGCAGGAAAGTAAGAGACCGCAAAGTTGCACAGACGATCAGTGTAAGAAAAGAAACTATTATAATTTACTGTTAAATTTAGATAATTCAACAGTAAAACGATGAGACCTAACTGCCAATCTAGTAGTAGGCTTAAATTCATGCTGTCGAGGTTCTAAGGAGGTAATCCCACTAGAATAATTTCCTTTAAATTATTTATAGAAAGACAGAGAGAAACCACGTCCCGTCGGTGGAAAAGTAACTGAAGTCGAGATGCCCGGTCAGAACTGATAACATTGCCGAACATTCTATGAATTTTATCAAGAATCTCGAGATATATTGTCAGAATACCAAGCCATATATGCTAGCAATATTCAATGCACAGACGAATTGTAGATTTATAAATGCGTAAGATGGATTCTGACAAGAAAAATTATCTAGCACGACATAGGGACTCTACTTTCATCGCAGTAAACCTAGGATTCGATTCAATATAATCACTCCACTACATGTTAGTGGAAAACATGATTCCAAGAAGGCGCACATAGATGTTCTCCTGGAGGTTAGCATCAACCATGTTGATTGAATTAAGCCAAATATTCGCTGAGACCATAGCTCTTAAGCTTGAAGAGAAGGCCAGCATGCCAAACCCTGTCAAACGCATTCAATATCTAAAGCCACAACCTGCGCCTGGTCGTCCTTATATAAAGCCTGATAGAATAATTCAGTAATAACTGTTAACTCATCGACGGTAGGCCAAGAGAAACGAAAGCCATATTGTTTATCCGAAACAAGGTTGCCTAAAGTCAGATGCTTAAACTATTCCAGACCATCTAATACATTTTTACTGCTGTTCCTAGCACTACAATTTCCAATGGTTTAATGTTTGTACGTTTCGAACGATTTTGGTAATTTTGTCATTTCGCACCTAAGTTTGAATGATTGAATGATTGATACATTTTCTATGGCTTGTCAACACTTTGCAGGTTATTTAAAGCCTAGAATTAATTTTAGATTGTAAGATTTTTTAAAAGATAATAACGCTTTAGTGATACAAGTCTTACTAATTAACCCAAAGCTGGGTTTGAATAGAACATTACGGAAGAAATTAGAAAGATATATCCCAGTGATTGTATTAAAAGGTTCGGTTCGAAATTCCTAGCACCTGAAGAAAGCCGGAGTGTACAACGGCCGAAACTTCGTACAAATGGAAAGAAAGATGAGGAATAATGTAAATACTGTAAATACTAGACAAATGAATCTTCACACATATCTTTAAATAATAACAGTAGCCTCACACATGACGAAAACATTGAAGCAAGAAAAAATTGGTTCTACTTTCGCACTGATTTGATTTGTTCGTTAATGCATTCCTAACAACTTTATGAACTAGATTTTCTTTTCTACATTTTTTTATCTTTTTTGCAACACGCTTCAATAAAAAAAAAAAAAAGGTTTCAAACTATAAAAAACGAAGTATTCAATCAAAATGTTTATGTTATTATTAAGAGGAAAGATCAAAGAAGTTTTTAATTATTTTTTTTTTAAATTTAATCCTTTCTGACACTTTCGAAATTTTGGTAAAATTCTCGTTTTATTTTCGTCAGGGAGGTGCCAAATCGTTATGACTGTTCACACGGGAAAATGTAATATTACAAAACTCACTTTTTTTTCTCGGTGACAAACATTAATTTGGAAATTCTTGCAAAAATCGAATTTTAATGAAACTTTCAGAACTTATTCACAAATAAATAATAAAATTTGAAATCATTATTTTAAAAAAAAAAATTAGTAAAATATTTTTTTACATCTGTTACCCCGCTCCATGTAAATTCATGAAATTTCAAAAAATTAAATTCTGTAGGAGAAATTAGTTTTATTAGTTAAACGCAGGACTCATTGGGGAATGTAAATCATGTATTATTTCTTTAAACCATTTACCACAAATCTTCTCCGAACAGTAAAATAAAAAAAATGCAATTAAACTATGACATTAATCAATCACATTTAAATTGCTTTAATAAATAATATGAATTTCAGACATTATAGTCTGAAGAAAAAAAAATTTTTTCGATTAAAAATGAATTTTTTAAAGAATTGTTTTCATTTTTGTTTTTGTTTTTGTTTTTGTTTTTTATTTATAATAATTTATAAAGTTTTAAAAAATATCTTTAAAATATTTTCAAGATTTGCAGACGTTAGGTTGGTAGATTACAAAATGAAGATTATATTTACTAAACGAAAATTGAAAAGTTTGATACAAATCATCTAGCAATAGTATTTTTAATATAATTTTCAAGTATTTGTGCATTTGAAGTCTTTTTGGGGTTTTTTGTATAGTAATTTTTATGTATACATTAAAAGATCATGTTTCAGGGTTTCTTCCCTTTACCGGAAAGAAATTGTACTTTTATGTCACTTGTGATCGTCATACATTTATCTTATCTCGTATCTGGCAATCTATCAAACATTTCAAATACTGTGGACAGGTCAAAAAGTTCAACTCGGTGATTAAGAAATAGTTATATACTAAATTTCATGCCATAAATAAGTAATACTTGTGTAAATCAGATTAATTTAACATTGAATTTGCTAATTTTCTAAAATTAATTTGTCACAGATATATATTTTCTTCTTACAAGATTTTAAAAACCAAGAATGAACTTTTGTTTACAAATATGTCGATCGCTCAAAAATGGCCGAAAGTTTTAAAAATAAAAATAAAAATTCTCAAAATTTAACATTCCAATCAATATAATTTCTGTTTGAAATAACCATAGTATTTTGCTTACTGGAAATATTAAATTTAATTATTTAGCTTTCAATAAAATAAAAGTTTTAAAGTTTTTTTTTTATTATTTCTAAAAATTAAAATGTAAAAAATAGTTATCGAAAATGAGTAGAGGTATCTACTTTTTAACAGCGAAGAATGAATGATTAGGATTTCTTACTCTTGAGAATGCAGCATACAACTGGCCTAGCGTAATATTTCTTTCTGGAGATAAATTCCAACTTTTTCAAGCGATGACCTATTGTTTGTAGTTCTAACAACCTCAGGGTGAACTGAAAACTGAATTCTTTTCCATTCGAAAGGATATACGGATGGTTTAGAAATAAACTTTAATTTTATGATTAATACCACGCGTTCTTTTCGAAACACGACACATTGGTTTTGATCAGTCAATGCATAGTTTTTTTTAGAGAGTACGAGCAGTATAGCCCGGCGTTGCTCTGGTGTAATGAAAGATTTAAAACTAATCCATGGTCCTGGAGCACAGACTCAGACTAAAGAATAATTGAAATAATAAAATATTTGTGACAATTTACCAATCGCACCTAATATATATATATATATATATATATATATATATATATATATATATATATATATATATATATAGCAATATAGCCTGGCGTTGCTCGGGTGTAATGAAAGCTTTAAAACTAATCCCTGGTCCTGGAGCACAGACTCAGCCTCAAGAATAACTGAAATAATAAAATATTTGTGACAATTTACCAATCGCACTTTATATATATATATATATATATATATATATATATATATATATATATATATATATACTAGCACTATAGCCTGGCGTTGCTCGGGTGTAATGAAAATTTTAAAACTAATCCATGGTCCTGGAGCACAGACTCAGCCTAAAGAATAATTTAAATAATAAAATATTTTTACCAATCGCACCTAATATATATATATATATATATATATATATATATATATATATATATATATATATATATTAAAGCTTTCATTACATCCGGCGTTGCTTGGGTGTAATGAAAGCTTTAAAACTAATCCATGGTCCTGGAGTTCAGACTCTTTGGACGTTGGCACAAAAGACTAAAAAGCAATAGTTGTTTCCAGTTAAAGCAAAACCGTAGACTGAAAGAAAAATGAATGGATGTAAGTCAAATTTTGATTTCTTGGTCTCGATATCAAATAAGTTTTTTTCGTCGTAAACTGAATTTTGAAGGCTAAATAAGTCCTCTGAGTAAATGGTATCATGACTGAGGCTAAGAACTACAATTATACCTACTTAGAGCCAAACCCGAAGCAAAAACTAAAATAAAAGTGCTGAAAAACTGATTTTGATCAGACCCGTTAGGATATCGGGGTATCGATTTCCAATATCGGAGTCAAATAAGTCATCCAAGGATAGAACTGCAACCTTGAAACTTTTGAATATCGTTTCTTATGTCTTTGTCTACGAGTGTATCAAATTTGATTAAAATCGGACCACTCCTTCTATAAGCCGATTTTATCGATTATGGATTTTCATTATTTATCGGGAGTACCTCGATACAAAACCTAGCTAAGAACACTCGCAGACGCTTATAGTACAACTGCGTAAATTTTCAAGAAAATTGGTTCAGCCATTTCGGAGTCTATAGGTAACGAACACACACACACACACACACACACACACACAAAGTTTCATTTATAAATAAGTTTAGATGACGGGCGGACTAACAGGCGTCACAGAATTTCATATATAGATTCCAGTTTTGCAACATACGTCAAAGCTGGTATCGGCTCACTTTTAATCTAACACTAAACATAATTAGGTAAATCGAAGGACGGCCTGTCTGTTTACCTGCCGAAAAGACAAACATTCAAAGTCTTGTTTTGGTCACTGATACGATATGTCTATATACAAAGCCCTCCTTCCGACCTGTATTTGTTTTGAAAGCCTCCATGAATTTGGTCTACACAAGTCTTTCTTAAAAATGTTCCGCTGCATCAGAAGGTGCGTCTCTTTTTTAATTAGCGCATCAGGTGCATCTTTAAATCCTACGCATGTTTCTTTTCTTTTACTTGTATTACCCAATACATGACCCAAGAGCCACCCGATGTAGAGAATAAATAAATGAGGTTACTGTAAGGGTCTACAGGATTGGAACAAAATGGGTATATTATGAGGATGTATGGCTGATCACTCGTATCCAAGGATGTTTGTCATCAGGGCGTGAGTGATCATGGCTCCCCTAATTCCGTGTCCTTTGCAGCTGTTAGTAAAATGTGCCTTTCAGATATCTCTACTAGTCTCTGTGCTACTAAATAATTACATAAGCTCGCTAGGTATGCGCTGCCTTTCACTATCCTTCATAGTATTCTCAGCATCCTTCTGTAGAATCACATTCCTGTTTCACGTCACTTCTTCATCTTTCGTCAGATTATCCAGCACGTCACTTCTCCATCTTTCGTTAGATTATCCAACATTTAATGGTATGTAAAATAATTGCTATTACATACCAGTTCAGTACACTTTTCATTGCTTCTAATGAAAATGTCCTATTTCTTAATACTTTGCTTAGATTTTAGAAGGCAACTTTCGCTAATCCAATGCATTATTCATCTGTACGTAATTCCTCTCAATTCAAATATACAAACAAATAAAATATATTAACAGGAGCGGTAGAGGTTTGGTGATGCCTGGGGGCAACTCTTTCACTGTATGCTCCTAAGATTAAAGTAGAAAGAGCTATAGAGTCTAGTACTGACGAGAAATCGGGGAGCCGAGTTCAAATTCCAGTTGAATTCATTGCATTCACTTACGCGCAAATACCCTTCAGAAAGGTATTAATCCGTCTCTTCCTTCCAGTTATGGGTTAAATAACAGGACAGATTGGGTTCTATAGCCTTGGCTAGCAACCAGTCTACCGCAGAAAGCAATGGCAACCTACTGCGGGATAATCTTCTGCCCAGTCAGTCATGTCTCTTTCGAGACATGATCGCCCAAGCGTGTTTCACCTATGGCACTTAACTGACTGACTGAGAAATGGAAGACATTATAATTACATTTGAACATCGGTTCACGAACATAATCTGTTCCTGAAGTTCGTTCGTGAACCGAAATGTTTGCAAACTGAAACTAGTTTTCTCAACAGGAATCAATATAAAGTAGATTAATCCGTTCCCAGACCCCACTGATGATTCAGTCAGTCACTTTGGTGCCATACGTGGTACACGTTAGTGCATTATGTTAAGATTGTGGGCTTTGAAAAAATTAAATTTTTCTAAGCCTGTCCGTTTGTTGTGGACTTGTTTTACGGAAGATGATTCATCCGTTGTCTTTGTAAAGTCTGATGTTATTTAAATCCTAAATGTGCTTAAAATTCTATAGCAAAAAAAAAAAAAAAGAAAAGAAAAGAAGGCTGTCTAAATCACAGGCCTCTGCAGAATCGTACGCTTCCATCGAGGTAGAAATCAAAGTTACTTTTTTCTGGTCTACAACCCTTCTCCATTTATTGTAGATTAAAATAGATTTGGGGGCTTGTTTGATGATGTTAATGTCTTGGTCGCTGACGGGGCAGTAAATTTTAGCCAAATTTAAAACTGCGGTTAGAAGTGTTTTTTAGATATGGACGGACAGAAATTACAAATATCAAACTGGATAAAACTGCAATGCATTTTCTATTTTTATTTTTGTTAGCCAATAAATTGCATCGGCTGTGTTCTTCCATTGGTTTATGCCTAAGACATTCATACTGATTTTATTTTTTAATCTTATCACCCCAAGCAAGGCGGTAATGCCACTGATGTGCAGGGGGCTACATAAGATTAAAAAGATTAATTAGAAAAGAGTGAAGAGAAAAACGAACCAGTTAGAAAGAAACAAGAGAAGGACGGGAATACAGGTGTGATGAGAGTTGCAAAGGTGAAGAGAAAGGAAAAGATATACGGGGTGATGAAGAAAGAACTAGAGTCAAGTGGTTAAGAGATGAGCATTGACATTACATTTAAATTCCTGGAGGTTGTAGCCGTCAAGAAATCATGAATATGGAAGCGAGTTCCACAGGCGGGAAGTGCGAGAGAAGAAGCTGCATAAGTAGAATTGTTGTCTGCATTTGGTTAATCTAACTGTGAATGGTTGGGACCCAGTTGCCAAGCTGGTTGCACGAGTAAACACCTGTTGAAGCTCTTTCAAGAATTATTTTGCTAATTCTAAATATGTAGTTTTTATAAGGGTTTATTAGTCGGTGTCCGGGGTTGTTTGTGAAATTATTATCTTTAATTGTGACAAATGCTTGTTGCTTATCCAAAATTGGGGCTCTGTAATCTATTTTAAGGTCCTTAGCTATTTTAATTAATAGTTTTGTTTATAGTACTCGAGCACCGTTGTACTAACAGCTGAAAAATATGCATGTGTGTATTCCCATATGTATATTTATTAATCAACATAACTATATATATATATATATATATATATATATATAGTCATCCGCAGACAGATGTTTCGCTGTAACACAGCTCATCAGTACTGTTAGACATCAGATTGCTTTTTATCCAGGATTGAAACCCAACCGAATTGGCGTCATTCGGCGATTCTACCTCTGAACTATGGGCGCTCGGTAGAAGGAGGCAGACTTTTTAGCGTATACATTATCACGCCCAATACCTGAGAGCGTATATATATATATATATATATATATATATATATATATATATATATATTCCCATTATATGACAAAACTGACGCCTTTTCTCAACAAAAGTTATACATACATATATATATATATATATATATATATATATATATATATATATATACTTTTATTGAGAAAAGGCGTCAGTTTTGTCATACAATGGGAAATATATATATATAGAGAGAGAGATTTATTCTTTCTTTGTTGCTCTACTTTGTATTGAGCACTCTAGTGTTAGGGTTTTCGTCTCGGGTTTTTTTCTTTCATACGAGTATTTAACGTATGCTCATGTACTTCGTTTGTTTCTTTTTTTTACTTCCCCTTCTTTCCACTCCGAGTTTGTTCTCGGTGGGTTTTTCTAGACGAACTAAAATATAGTATAACAATTATGAGTATTAGATTATTATTTTTGTTACTATTATTATCATTATTATTATTATTATTATTATTATATATCCTACGCATATGTATATGTTTGTGTGTGAGAGGTGTATGAAAAACAGACAGGAAGCTGCTAGTGTATAATAACAACCGTTGTGTTCGATAAACAAGTTTGCAAAGAGAGAATTGGACGAAAATCTCACCACACTCATTTCGGCTTCTCTTCTCAGTTCTCGTCAATGAATAAAATTGTCGTCTGCTTCTTGTACTTATCATTTTTACTTCGTTTGCTAATGGTGTCTTAAGTTGAAGCCACTTAATTTGTCAAGTTTAAATGGAAGTCCTTCTCAGACTGACTTGAATTTTCCCATCGTATGACAAAACTGACGTCTTTTCTCAACAAAAGTTATTCTAACCCGATGCTCACGTTTCAGGAAAAATCGCCCCCAGACAAACAATTATGATAATTTCGGGTGAGAAAGAAACACAATTATGAAAAGAAAAAATGCGTGTCTTTGTTAGCAAATCATTAAATATTTACCTATTTTGACATTGCTTTCATCATGTGATTCAAGAATAAAATCGACTTGTGAAAGAAATCTGTAATTTTAGAATATTCAAAATAAATTTCTAGTAATAATTCGTACCAGGAAAATAAAAAGAATCGGGAAGACGTGTAGACAAACTGAGAAGGATATTGGCAAAAATAATGCAAATATTTTGTTCAGTTTAATAAGTGTAAATAAAACACTCTTTTTATTTTAACAGATCTCCTATCTCACTGACTTGCGTCCTCTCTCTCATGCTCCTTTCTCCGTCCACACCACTCTCATCAGTATTCTCATTCTTCTTTTACCCACTTCCTGACACCCTCTATAACCTGTCATTCTTTCTCATAACTTTTCTCCTATGTAACCCCCTGAGCACAAGTGGCAGTAAAATGCCTTCCTTGGGGCGATATGATTATAAAAAAAAAGAAATCTATCTATCTATATATATATATATATATATATATATATATGCTCCGACGAACAGCTCACTGATGTCTGCTATATATGAATTTACTCGAGCCACAAGATTAGCAAATAGATCCCGCCATTTTACTGTGAAACCAACAAAATGTAAACGTAAATTCTGCTCCATCAGCTTCTTTTCTCGCACTTCCCGCCTGTGGAATTTCCTTCCGTTTACTTGCTTCCCCGACACCTACAATCTCCAAGAATTTAAATGTAAAGTCAATAGTCATCTCCTATCTTACTGACTTGCATCCTCGCTCTCATGATCCTTTCTCCGTCCACTCCACTCTCATCAGTATGCTCATCTTTCTCTTACTCACTTCCGGACATCCTCTATAACCTGTCACTCTTTCTCATAACTTTCCTCCTATGTAACCCCCAGCACAAAAGTGGCAGTAAACTGCCTTGTTTATTCAACTTTATTCAACAAAATATTAACTGATTTGTTCTTTCTTGTGTCGTATTTAAGTGTTACCTACCTTTACACTTCCGGTGGCAAAAAGGTTATTTTTGCAACAAGAAGAAGAAGAAGGGAAGGAGGAATAAGAAGAAACGGAAGAAAAAGAAAGAGGAGGGAAGAAGAAGAAGGAGAGAGAGAAGAAGAAGAAGAAGAAGGGGAAGAATAAGAAGGGGAAAAAGAAGAAGAAAACGAGAGGAGAAGAAGGGGAGGAGGAATAAAAAGAAACGGAAGAAAAAGAGAAGAAGAAGAGTAGGAGGAGGAGGGGAGGAGGAGGGGAGGAGGTTCGAAAAAGAAGAATCAATGAACACGTCCAAGGCTTGCTCATTAGAAATTATCAAGCAAATATACTGAAAAATTGTGTTAACCCGAAAATCTGTTTCTTTGAATTCTAGTGCAGTGAATATCGGCTCAGAACGAGAAATCGGAGAACCGAGATCGAATTCCAAGAACAAAAGTTTTTGTTTTTTCTTATATATAATTTTTGTTGATCACCATTTTTTAGAATTTCCGTAACACTTCTTATTTTCTTAATCTTCTTCTAACTACCGTGTCTCTTTAGGGCGTATGCGATCATAGCTCTCCACAATATCTTGTCTTTTGGAACCCTTAGTAAATTTTCTCTTTTTGCTATATCTTCTCATCCTTATAATGCCAACCATTTAAACAAGCTCATTGGTTGGTTATGTGCTTTTTTCCTTGGTCCCTCTTGCCTTCAATATGTCCTGTGAGTATCAAATTTTATAAGCCTTCTTTTCTCATTACATTCCCTAGAAATTTCATCTGTCTCTTCCTGGTGTAAAACTTAATTTTTCAATGCTATTCAGAACGTCCGTCAATAGAATGAAATTAATTTTAGTATAATTATTATTGATATTAACATTAGATGATTATTCAGATATTTCTCTTATGGTCAACCCTGTGTAGCTATGTTCAGTGTAGAAAATTCAAGTGAACTTCTAAGCATAATAACAACAATGAATTAATAAAAGAAAAGGTTTTGCGAAAAATGTTGTTTATGCAGAAATTTTAGAGTCGTAGAACTTCTATGATTACCATTTCTCTGTTGTTAGGACGGGAGACATTCTATGAGTTCACTTAAAAACTTGTAATGCGATATTGTTAAGTTTAAGTGTTTCCAAATTGTTTTTTACTCATTTGTTTCACAAGTAGTAATATTAGGGAACACTTCAATTAGGTTCTGCGTAGAAAAAGCTTAAAGAGGTACTGCGCATTGAATTTTAGATGGCTTGTTTTCTTCGAGGTTCTAAGATCTCCCAAGGCGCAATGACCCGTTTATTATTTGTATTATTTACATCTGGACGATTGTTCTCATCTTTGTTGTTATTTCAACGTTCCAGCTGTTGTGTCATCTAGCATTCTTCAGTTGTAAATCAAGCAATATCGAGTTGAATATGTGCATTGTGTTGCAGTTAATATCGGTTCGGAACGAGAAACCGAAGAGCCGAGTTCGAATTTTAGTTGAATTCTATGCATTTAATTACACACAAATTACCTTTACAAAATGTATTATTCCGTTTCTTTTCCCTCCAGTTATGGGTTAAATAGAAGGATAGACTGAATTCTATAGCCTTAGTTGCAACGAGTCCACATTAATGGTAACCTATTGCGAGAAAATCTTCTACCCAATCAGTTATATCTCTTTCGAGACATGATCACCCAAGTGTGTATCACATATGTCACTTAACTGACTGAGTGTTTCGATCTACACGTTTCTTTCTTTCTGTTTGAATTTCTGGGATGGAGAGTTATTATTATATACATGCGAACTATTTTCCTCATCTTTGTTGTTATTTTTTTTTTAATCGTATCACCCCAAGCAAGGCGGTAACGCCACTGATGTGCAGGGGACAACACAAGAGTAAAAAGATTAGATAGAAGAGAGTAAAGAGAAAAACGAACCAGTTAGAAAGGAGCAAGAGAAGGGTGAGAATACAGGTGTGATGACAGTTGCAAAGGTGGAGAGAAAGGAAAGGATATACAGGGTGGTGAAGAAAGAACTAGAGTCAAGTGGTTAAGAGATGAGTATTGACATTGCATTTAAATTCCTGGAGGCTGTATCCGTCAGGAAAGCAAGAATATGGAAGCGAGTTCCACAAGCGAGAAGTGCGAGAAAAGAAGCTGTAGGAGTAGAATTGTCACCTGCATTTGGTTGATCTAACTGAATGGGCAAGTTGCCAGTTGCACGAGTAAACACCTGTTGCAGGGGCACCAGTGACTTAAGTTCGTTGGAGCAGAAGCCATGAAAATATTCATAGAACAGACAAAGGGAAACCACATCCCGTCGGTGGGGAAGTGGCTGGAGTCGAGCCACCAAGTCGGTACCTATTACATTACTGATTCTCCTTTGGAGCCTGTCAAGGATACTGAGATGAACAGCAGGGGCGCCTGGCCATATATTGCAGCAGTACTCCATGCACGGACGAATGGTTGATTTGTATATATGCAGGATGGATTCAGGCGGGAAAAACATCCTGGCCCGACACAGTGACTCAACCTTACTGGCAGTGGATTTAGCTATTGACTCAATATAGTGGTTCCACTTGAGATCAGAAGAGAGGGTAAGGCTGGGGAGACGCAGGGAAACTCGCTTGGTCCATGCTTATGGAAGGCAGGAGAGGTTACCTGTGATGATTGACAGACAGCAGTTTGGTCTTAGACGCATTGAAATTTACAAGCCACTTCTTACCCCAATTCACCACAGAATGTAGATCCCTCTCAAGGTCAGCAGCGAGATTATGTTTGGCCGTCACGCCGAGTTTCTTACTGATGCAGGAGTAGATTGTGGTATCATCTGCGTAGATGCCTACTTGGCTCTTGATCTCGTCTGGGAAATCGTTTATGAAAATAAAGAAGAGCGTCGAGCCTAGGATAGAGTCCTGAGGGACACCAGCGTTTGTACAGTAGGATGTGGAGGCATGCCCATTCAAGACCACCTTCATTATGCGGTTATTTAGAAAAGATTGGATCTAATCAAGCAAGCATCCGGTAATACCGTAACCACGTAGCTTGCATAAAAGGCCAGCGTGCCAAACCCTCTCAGATGTCCAGAGCAACAGCACGAGCCTCGCCGGACTCCTCAAGGGCCTGGAACATGAACTCCGTTATGGTCGTTAGCATATCGGCCGTGGACCTGGCAAAGTCGAAGCCATACTGCGTGTCAGAGAAGAGTTTATGGAGCCATACTGCCAAATCACAATGTTTCCGCCGTTGTGTTCTCCAAACATCATTTAGGGTATATCGATCCGGTTAACCTACAGGGATTTTCAAATTGAACACTTTATTTAATCTGCGAAGATAAACTGTTCTCCTTTTACTGTCCATCTCTAAGGGTATCTTGTCTGTTTCTTTGTTTCAGTTACTGCTTGTCTAAGTACACACGCTGAATTGGACGGCGTTGTGATTACAATAGCAACCACCTTATTTAATTTATTCGGACTATTGCCCTCATCTTGGTTGCAATTTGTTTCGGTCGTTGTACGCTCCGGCCTTCTTCAGGTGCTAGGAATTTCGAACGATATTTTTACGATCACTAGGGTATATCACTCTCATTCTTTGTGTGAAGCCTCTATTGGTAAACATGAGATACCTCGCTCTAACCCGACTCTCTAAGTTACGAGTTCACCACTGCTCTAGCCTGGTATTGAACTCGCAACTCTTTGGGTTAAGTCACTGGAACTACCCAACGTCTATATCCAATGAATATAGACCAAAGAACGGTTCACACAAGGAATGGGAATGATATACTCCAGGGATCGTAATAAAGGGTTCGGTTTGAAATGTCTAGCACCTGAAGAAGGTCGGAGGGTTCAACTGCCGAAACATCGTACAAATGGCAACAAAGGTGAGGAAAATAGTCCGAATAATGTAAATACTGAAAATATTACCTCATCTCAGAAATATAGACAAATAGAATGATTTATTATTAAACGTCGTACAAATGGCAATAAATATGAGGACAATAGTCCAAATAATGTAAATATTGTAAATATTACCTCATCTCAGAAATATAGACAAATAGAATGATTTATTATTAATCGTCGTACAAATGGCAACAAAGATGAGGACAATAGTCTGAATAATGTAAATATTGTAAATATTACCTCATCTCAGAAATATAGACAAATAGAATGATTTATTATTAAATGAGAGAAACGACGAGGTTTTTGGAGAGGATGGGAACGAAAAGGAAACTTATACTTAACATAAGGAAGAGACATCTGAAGTTTCTGGGACACGTAATGAGAAAGAAGGGCTTGGAGAATCTAATATTCGCAGGGTGGACAGAGAGAAAGTAGAGACAGGAAAAGCAACGCGAGACATACTTGATGGGCTTGAGCAAGTGGATGGCGGAGCAGTTTTTGGAGAGATACTAAGAAACGTTAAGAACTACAAAGGATAGTAGAATGTGGAGAGCCATGACCGCCTACGTCCTGAAGGAACACGGTATACGAAAGAAGATATCTGCTGAACTCATTTTCTATCGGTATTCAATTCTAGATTTTTCTACTATCCTTCCCCAGTATGTCATGGTTGCTAAGCAGTTCTTTGTGGCGTATAATGACCATATTGCCAAATTCACGAACCGACGCTTGGTTCCACACGGTTGTTGTCCCGTGGGATAATTCTTAGTGGAGAAAAGCTGTTGTTTGTCACGCTTGACAGAACTCAAAGAGTTTATATATTTACTACAGCTGCTATTGATGTTAAACCTTGGCTACAATTTGTATTTCTTTCTTTCTATATTATTAAACTTTTAGTCGACGTTGTAAAACAGTTTGGATCATTTGGAAATTTCGTCAGATCGCGTTTGCGTGTTTAGTATCTACATATATATTTTCGTTAACTCATTGTAATTTCTACTAGTAATTTGGCAACTGTTAAAGTGTAGCAAATTTAGAGTTAATATTTTTGGATCATTCAGTTAATTGCCATACGTGATACACGATTGGGCGATAAAGTCTCGAAAGAAACATGACTGGCCATGATTTTTCGGTAGTAGGTTGCCATTAATTTCGGCAGTAGACTGGTTGCCAACAAAGGCCTGTTCTCCTATTTAACCCATAGATGGCGGAAGAAGAGACCGACTAATAACTTTCCCAAAGATATTTGCACGTAAGTGAATGCAACGATGTTTACATTTAGTTAGAGTCCCCTAAAATTTTATAAAATACTTTAATTATTCAAAAATAAATTAATTCAACAAAAATAAATTAATTCAACAAAAATAAATTAATTCAACAAAAATACTTTAATTATTCAAAATAAATTAATTTATCAAAAATAAATGAATTCAACAAAATACTTTAATTATTCAAAAGTAAATTAGTTCAACAAAAAAACTTTAATTATTCAAATATAAATTAATTCAACAAAAATAAATTAATTCAACAAAAATACTTTAATTATTCAAAAATAAATTAATTCAACAAAAATAAATTAATTCAACAAAAATACTTTAATTATTCAAAAAGTAAATTTATTCAACAAAAATAAAGTAATTCAACAAAATTAAATTAGTCCAACAAAAATACTTTAATTATTCAAAAATAAATTAATTCAACAAAAATACTTTAATTATTCAAAAATAAATTAATTCAATAAAAATTAATTCAACAAAATTAAATTAATTCAACAAAAATACTTTAATTATTCAAATATAAATTACTTTAACAAAAATAAATTAATTCAACAAAAATACTTTGATTATTTAAAAATAAATTAATTCATCAAAAATAAATTAATTCAACAAAAATATTTAATTATTCAAAAATAAATTAATTCAACAAAAATACTTTAATTATTCAAAAATAAATTAATTCAATAAAAATTAATTCAAAAAAATTAAATTAATTCAACAAAAATACTTTAATTATTCAAAAAAAAATTTCATTTCATCAAAAATATATTAATTCAACAAAAATACCGTAATTATACAAAATAAATTTATCAAAAATAAATAAATTCAACAAAAATACTTTAATTATTCAAAAGGAAATTAGTTCAACAAAAATACTTTAACTATTCAAATATAAATTAATTTAACAAAAATAAATTAATTCAACAAAAATACTTTAATTATTTAAAAATAAATTAATTCATCAAAAATAAATTAATTCAACAAAAATACTTTAATTATTCAAAAATAAATTAATTCAACAAAAATAAATTACTTCAACAAAAATACTTTAATTATTCAAATATAAAATAATTTAACAAAAATAAATTAATTCACCAAAATTTCTTTAATTATTCAAAAATAAATTGATTTAACAAAAATAAATTAATTCAACAAAAATACTTTAATTATTCAAAAACAAATTAATTCAACAAAAATACTTTAATTATTCAAAAATAAATTAATTCAACAAAAATAAATTAATTCAACAAAAATACTTTAATTATTCAAAAAGTAAATTAATTCAACAAAAATAAAGTAATTCAACAAAATTAAATTAGTTCAACAAAAATACTTTAATTATTCAAAAATAAATTAATTCAACAAAAATACTTTAATTATTCAAAAATAAATTAATTCAATAAAAATTAATTCAACAAAATTAAATTAATTCAACAAAAATACTTTAATTATTCAAAAAAAATTCATTTTATCAAAAATATATTAATTCAACAAAAAAACCTTAATTATTCAAAATAAATTTATCAAAAATAAATAAATCCAACAAAATACTTTAATTATTCAAAAGTAAATTAGTTCAACAAAAATACTTTAATTATTCAAATATAAATTAATTTAACAAAAATAAATTCTATATTACGATTAATACATAAACTGATCCCTCACTTTATCGTCACAGCAGTTTCTATACTGGATTGCCTTGTGATGTTTGTTCTTCAGTATGGCAGTGAATGCTG
>JBBBDQ010001026.1:5175000-5302500 GCA_037127315.1 Ascarosepion bandense | reverse complement strand
GAATGCAGTGTTGTTATCAGTCAATATTTAATTTGGCAGGCCTCGCTAATAGAAAATTGATTCCAGCTGATGAATGACACTAGCAAAGTCATGTTGATGCAGTGATCGCCATATTGTGAACCGAGAGGGACCGCAATCAGTGAGCGTTAAAAAATGACTACCTCTGTAGTGTAAAGCTACCCTGGAGCAGTTTAGTGATGGACATAACGTCCATCACTAAACTGCTCCAGGGTAGCTTTACACTCAGTGTCCCTTTCTTCCAATGTACTGACGCTGGATCAATTGATTAGCAGGCTTCACGGGTCTTAACAACAGATTCAACAGTCTTTTTGGATATTAATGGGTCGACAAACCTGGTAAAGTATAAGGTTCTCTTCGCTCCCCTCCTCCCCAATGGATGGCCACTTTGATGGTGGACGTCGGTCATTTGCTTCTCGCTGAATCTGCTCCCCAGCACTAGCAGCTCACCTTGCCTATGTAAATACAACCACCTTCATGGCACTCGGGTAAGGCAGTCAGCATGGTTTAGACAGGATTTCACAAGTGTAACATCTATTGTCAAGGCGTATTTCTCCGCCAACGCTTGCAATGTCATTAAACCGCCGTACCAGTATCTCACTAGCTGCTTTTGTGTTCACCTGAGACTTCCCAGTCAGGGCGTCAGATATCCATCGATGAACATATGCCGAATTTGTGATCAAATGTAACACTGACACCTGCCACTGAAGGGCCAGACTTATGCCTTTTATTGCTGCATTGAGATCAGCTAGATTGATGTGCTTGGCATCTTCAGATAGACACGACCAACAAGCATCCCCCACAATGCTTCTTTTCACTTCTAGTGCCACTCCTGTGGCCACAGAAATTGCATCTACCCAAACCTTCATCTCACTGCCATCTACGCAATTCTCACGGGATTCATCTCACGTACTTTGGCCACTGTTTCTGCTAGCATGCAATGAAGAGAGACATTCTTGACCTCATCATCCAATCTGTTGGTCACTTCACTTGCGAGCTGCTTCATGAATGCAGTCGCCAATCTGAGCCATCCACACACAGGGAACTGACCCACCAGTTTTCTACACAAGGAAAAAATGCTCTGACAGGTGGTGGCATTCTGTGTCATGTCTGGGACTTTGCTGCCATGTTTTCATTGGAGGATGCTGTTCTTCCCTCAAATTTGCAAGCCCAGACCTTTGGCTTCGTCTTCCAGTTGCTCTGGATCCTTACAGACAAGATTGTAATCAGATGCTGCTGAAACCAGCTTTCCATTTACAAAAATGTCATTGCTATATGTTAACATGGCATTCTTAATTGACTGATCTTGATTCAACACTGCATCGATGAGAGTCTCATGATAAGACCCACCACATTCAATCCAAAACCAAATTGTGTAAGGCAAAATCGCTGACCTTTGCAAACCAGTCTGAAAGGACCATAATAACTTATCAATGTGGATTTGCAAGTATGCCTTTTGTAAATCCAAAAGTGATACATCAGCTCCTTGTCATTGCCATTCTCTAAGTTTTTCTGCGCACATATCTGCATTAGCAATGAATGCCTCCACAAATCCATTTAATTTGCAATAATCCATCACCGACCAGGTTTTCTGCCTGTGCTCTTGTAAAATCGCTATCAGGGGAATCAAACCATTGAGTGGGTCAAGCTCTTTTTCTGGATATGGCAGCAGCCATCTATTATGTTACCACAATAGTAGCTCTTTTTTGTACACCTCTCAAGCATAGTCGAGCAAAATGTGTTCTGGCAATGTATTTTTTAGCTCACCGGGTGTGTGACCACTTGCCCATTTCCACAAGGCAGTCCACACCTTATTATTTTGGTCAAATATCATGCTGAAGTCAGGCTCGTCAAGAGTAGTAGTGGTGCTCCGGTTTAAGTTTCCATCAGGAAAGTGCACTTCACCTGATCTGATTAGGTGCATGCCTCCGAGGTCCCTAATTGCATCAATCTTGAGAAAAAGATCAAATCTCAACAATTGTCTATCTATGATCAGGGCCTCAACAGTCACAGGAGACGCCTGTCCGATGCCCAATGTTCTCCCATCAACTGTTAGTTTTTCGCCTCTTTCTGCTTCCAAAGACAGTATACCACTTTGCTCACCAACATCTGTGAGCACCCAGAGTTTACCAGAACTGCACACTTCTGTCCATTGATAAATACCTCAATAGCAGGCAGCTCCCAGTTCTTTAATTGTTCAAGAAGACTGTCACTGATGTTCTCTTCCCTCAGGCGTTTCCCTGATATGTACACTCCGATGATAGGTGCCCGGTTTTATTACATTTAAAGCACTGCATCTCACAGCAGTTCCTCTGCGATAGATTTTTCGTCCCCTTGGAATGACTTTGCATACGGTCTCTGGCCATATGGTTAGGACCAGCAAATAACAGCCTCTCCGCATGAGTTGGTAGTAAGAACTTCCTTGTTGGTGCTCATTTGTTGAGCAGACATAGTGACTGATTCTTTGTGCTTCTTGTCTTCAGTCATTCTAGTCTATCCAATTCTTTATTAATTGGTTCCAATGCTGCAAAAGGTACACTCCTTTTTGGCTTAAATGTCAGTGTTACATTCTCTTTTAATTCAAATTTGGCTTTAGGTTTTGTTCATGTCCCAAGACCTTCTGAGAAGACTTCTGGAAAACTCGTTTCAATTCATTCTTTAATTTTTTAGTTGCCATATTAGCACTGTTGGTAACAATATTTATTTTGTTGCCAAAAGAGTGAATTGGAAGGTTCCAAAGATCAAATAATCCAATCCAGTCTGTTCCAAATAAATTGGCAGTATTCGTTAATGCAAACACTATCACTTTTTTGGTTTTGCCAACGTCTATTGAACAGGTGTAGAGGCTCATCCCTTGTTCCCTGTTTAGAATGTGGTTACCGGCTTTCTCTTTTCCAATCTTTTCACTCTTTTCTTTTATATTTTTTCAATTGGAGTAGATAGACTAAACTATCACCCGGTTTGACACTCCACCCACGTCTATTGAACAGGTGTAGAGGATCATCCCTTGTTTCCTTGTTTAGGATGTGGTTTCCGGCTTTCTCATTTCCAATCTTTTCATTCTTACGTAGCCCCCTGCACATGAGTGGCGTTACCGCCTTGCTCGGGGTGATATGATTAAAAAAAAAAAAAAAGTAAGTAATACAAGGGTGGCAACAACTAGTGAGCTGAGTAGACAACGACCGTGCTGACCGTCAGTTGCCGACTCCTCAGTCGCTACTCGATATTAGTCCTTTATATATATTGTGAACTGTATGTCACATGTTCGAGCTACGTCACTAGTTGCGTCTTTAATGTTAAGTTCTGATCAGGTTTAGATTCTACTAAATATTATTAATTTAGTGATAGACAAAACTATTGTTTTTGGTTGGAAAAAATTTTACTAAGTTAACAAAACAGACTAATTTGACTGTCAGTAGTTTGTTTGCAAATTTGATACTTTTACATTATTATACCTTGTAAAACTAAAATGATTTTAGAACAAATTTGTCAATTTCTTTAAAAAAAAAAACATAATAAAAAACATTTTATTTTAAAAATAAAAGATATATTAACAAAAAATAATAAGAACCTCCTAAAATATATTGCACGAATGCTTCTTTCTTTTCAATGACACTTAGCAGCCGATTGTCAAAATCTGGTGTTAGATCTACACTTTTAGCGACTGGTAAGTTGTTTGCAACTTTGACTGCTTCCCAAAGGTCACACTTGCCGTTGAATTGCCTTCCATTAGAATAAATATCTCTCTTATATATATATATATATATATATATATATATATAAATGAATATACATATTACCCTACATTTTACTCACGACTCTGAGTTTCATGTCTTTCAGCAATCCTCGAGTGCTTAGCATAGCATATATGCATGCTATGATAAGCATATCATATTCCTATAATATGATAAGCACCCGAGGATTGCTGAAAGACATCTTTGGAAAGGTCCGTTGTCTCTGTTTCCCTGCACTTGTCTCGTTTGTATTTTGTCCGTCGGTTCTGGAACCAAACTTTTACCTGAAATATCAAAGATATAAAATAAAATATAAAACAAACAAAATTAATTCTATTAAAGTGGATTGCGTGTAAACTGCGTCTAAAGATTACATACAAGTTATGAATTGGTATAAAGAGTTGCGTCTTTAATGTCAAAAGTCCTATTATGATGTTGTTTAGATTCTACTCAATATTATTAACTTAGATATATAGGGATAGAGAAAACTATTGTTTGGGTTGAAAAAAATTTATTAAGTCAATTTGACTGTCAGTTTATTTGCAACTCTTTATTTTGATACTTTTACATTAATATACCTTGAAAAACTAATGTAAAAAATAATATGCAAAGATTTTAGAACAAATTCATCAATTTCTTAAAGGAAAAACATTAAAAAAAACATTTTATTTTAAAAATAAAAGATATATTAACAAAAAATAATAAGAACCTCCTAAAGTTTATTTCACAAATGCTTCTTTCTTTTCAATAACTCTTAGCAGCCTATTGTCAACATCTGATGTTAGATTTGCAATATTAGCGGCTGGTACGTTGTTTCCAGCAACTTTAACTGCCTTCCAGAGGGTCGCACTTGCTGTTGAATTGCCTTCCATTAGAATAAATATCTCTCTTGAGGATGCTCCACAGGTTCTCAATGGGATTCAAGTCACAGCTATTTGAAGGCCAGTCCATAAGAGAATCTTCAACAAATCCCTTTTCTTTCAACCAGGATTTAGCAAACTTTTGATGCATGACTTTGTGCGTTGTCTTGCACAAAGATCATAGATCTACGCTTGGCTAAAGACTGGTTATCAAGCCATTCAAAGAAATATTGCTCTAGAAAATCACATTAACTTTTGGAATATATTTTAACCCCGTCTTTCACTTTAAATGGACCCACGAGCGCATTACCCATAATCCCAGCCCATATCATGATCCCACCGCCGCCTTGTTGGGGTTTAAAAAATTTTCTTGAATCATATTGCTTGCAAACCCGTCCTCGAGCCCATTTATCGGGCCCATCGAGGGTGATCCTTGATTCGTCTGTAAAAAGCACTTTACTGAAATCAGTTTTCATGTATTTCTTTTGCCCACTGCAATCTTCTTTCCTGATGTTTTTTTTTTGTTTTTGTTTTTTGTTTTTTTTTGTTAAAATGGGTTTCTTTATTTGATTTTTACATCAGCAAACTTCCTTAATGCTTTACACCTTTTTTTTCTCTTGACGCCATCGGAGCTCTAGTGGCCTCAAATATGAACGCACTTGACGCATTTTGGTTTCTTATGAATTCTCTTCGGATATGTGATAGATCTCGTTTTGTTAAATTCCTGAATTCATCCTGAGACTTTTGTCCTTGGTTGAATTCCCATTTGACATAATTTCTTCATTGTTCGATGATCCCATTTCAAATCCTTAGAAATTTGAAGCGAAGACTTTCCTTTGCTAATTTCTTTGATTATATAGTTCTTATCATTCATTGTTAGCTGTTTTTTACGAGCCATAATACGAAATTCTAATTCTTGCAAATAATCTTGACACTGCAAATTGCTATAATTTCTGAAAAAATACTAAATATCAATCTGAAATTGAAACTTGGGACTTAATTGCTTTCATGCTTACTCGCTATACATTATAGTACAAATTATTTCAATGGATGACATATATCTATGAATGTTGCATATAATATTTGACAATACCACTTTTGTATATAATCTCTAGATGTAGTTTATATTAATACATACATACATACATACTTATATATATATATATATATATATATATATATATATATATAAGCATATATATATATTTATATACAATATTATATATAATATATACATAACATATGTATATGTTGATACATGATATTATATTATATATTATATTATGAATTATATATATACAATATATTATATGTATTAATATATATATTATCCTACGTCTATGGCATGTTTCGGAGTTTCGTGTCCTACGCAATTATCAGACGCATATGATGATTGCATTGTGCCTGAAACCCCGAGTCGTGCTATAGACGTTGGATAATAAGTATATTTATATTTAATAATTCTTTATAGTTTTGTTATAATACATCAAGCACTGTTTTATTAATACCAGATATACATATATACTTGTATTTGCGTGTATATCCATACGTATATTGATTGATATAAGCATATTCATTATTATTATTATATATATATATATATAAATATATATATGTTGTCATATGCCTTCCTCGTTGAAAATCACTAATATGACTATACGCCGATTCGGGGATATTTACATTCTACACATCTATGGACGAATACGAGTTATCCCTCTTAGATCGTGTCGAATGGGCAATAAAGAAAAGAATATAAAAATAAACAGATAAGATTGTTATTCGATCGGTATGATCGAAATATAATCTTTCCCGGATCGCTTCTTTATGAACACATGAACTGATCAACAACACAAGGCGAAATGGTTTCGGTATAAATTTTAATACATGAACAAAATATTAAAATAAACAAAATAAGTCTGAATGAGAATGCTCAATGACCAAACTTGTCGAAATATAACAAATTACGACAAATTAATACGAATGCAGAAAATCAACACAATACAAAAATGGGATAGGATATACACAATATTATTGCACATGTGGTAAGATGTTTGCAATAACATAATATTGGTGGATGTCTGCATTTAATTATAACACGGTGCCAAAAGTATAACTTATCTTTATCTATTCGATTATCTTTTTCTTCTTCTTTTCTTTTCTTTTCTCTTTTTTCTCTTTTCTTTCTGTCTTCTTTCTTTTCTACATAAACTTGGATTCGAATGCTGCCCGACCGTAGCAAACTTGTCTGCAATTTTCTTCACTTCTTTCTTCAACCAAACGTTATATTCTCTGCAAGTAAACGTCTCTGCGTCAATATCTTTCTTCCTTGATTATCAATTCGGTCTATTCTTCTTCTTCTTAATTTAACGAATAAAAATATATACTCTTATGATTTTTATCCGTAGTTGCTACGACTAAATTGGTTGAGTTACGTCATTATAAAAATAAGCCTCCTCTTTTCATTGATAGGCTGTCTGAGCTTCAACATAGAAATATCATGACCTGTCCAGTCAAATTCTAGCCTCTGACTGACTGGATTTTTTATTACCTCGTGATTCGTATTGGGTATTTGTATTTGGGTCAGTTAACCTCTGCCCTGCTACTCCCAAACTGACTATATGCTCACGCGTGACTATCCTTTGTTGCCAAGTGGAGTCTAGAGTCTAAGCTTAGTATGTGTGTGTGTGTGTGTGTGTGTGTGTGTGTGTGTGTGTGTGTGTGTGTGTGTGTGCGCGTGCGTGTGTGTGCGCGTGTGTGTGTGTGAGTATGTGTTGATTTGCATTCGTAACAATATATATATATATATATAGTCATCCGCAGACAGATCTGTTTCGCTGAATCACAGATCATCAGTACGGTTAGACATCCGATTGCTTTTAGCCAGGATTGAAACCCAACCGAGTCGGCAATTCTACCTATGAACTATAGGCGCTCGGTAGAAGAAGGCAGGTTTTTTTTGTGATATACCATGTAAACATACACCAGTAACTGAGAGTGTTCTAATTCATTACTGAATGAACGATGCGTAAATGCTAGAGTAGCTACTGTTTTTTTTTCAAAGTTTACCATTCCTCCAGAGTGCTCAGTCAGGGTGTGAGAGTGTTAGTCATGTTCCCTCCGTGTTGACACAGCGGGGAAACATCGTGACCAGATCTCAAGAAAATTGTTTTTAAGTTTGAAAGACGAGGCAGCCAATGCAAAATCTAGTGCTCGCGAATGCCCTCCACTGGACACAGTTTGAACGGTCTGGGTTACCCATCCTGAAGCTATTTCAAACAGGTCCCTATAATGCAAGTTTAAATGCTGCTTTTGTAAATACGTGCCAACATATCGCTTACTGTGATGTATGTAACAGGCATACCCTTCTTTTCGTACTGGGTGTTACAATGGTTATATTGGGTTTCAGGTGGTTAGCTTATACCACAGGAGCACATAAAATTGACTTAACAATTTCTTTTTTTGGTTTAAGTGAACCCGATTAATCTAGAATACTGGAACTATATAAACCATTAGTGTCGTTTTTTAATGAGGGGTTACTTAAAATTTACTATCCGACAGCCAAAATATTACCATAAGCAAGAAAAAAAGATTAGGCCAAAAAATTATTTACATTGTTCAGACTGTTGTCTTCATCTGTGTCACATTACCATATTCACGACGTTTCGGCAGTTGTACACTTCTCCATTTGATTGGAATTTTGAAGTGAACCCTTTAGTTCGATCACTTAGGTAGATTGTTCTCGTTCCATGAGTCATGCTACTTCTGGATATCTTAATTATCGACATTTAAATCAACTTTCTAAATTTTTTGTTCGCCATTATTGAACTCACACGTCTTTGAGTAGATCCAGTGACTTAACCCAAAGTATGGCAATAAGGATGAGGACAACAGTCCGAACAACATAGTGTAAATAATTACAATACCTTACCTCAAAAATATAGACAGATATTGAAGGTGAATATGACAACAAAGATGAGGACAATAGTCCGAACAATGTAAATAATGTAAATAATTACAATATATCATCTCAGAAATATAGACCAATAAAAAAGAATTCAAATTAAAATAATGCATTTTGGTTTCCTTTAAAAATCCATATATATTTTCTCTCTCTCTCTCTCTCTCTCTCTCTCTCTCTCTCTCTATCTATCTATCTATCTATCTATATATATATATATATATATATATATATATTCTTCTCTTCCAATTAATAAGAAAGCAGCCCTTAAATAAAAAGAGGAAGACGAAACAAAAACCCGAACACGGTTGCAAAACGTGGAAAGTTTTCTGAACCAGGTTCTAGTTATTGTGACGAGAAATCGACCAAAATAAGAGAGGCCCCAAGTATTAAAAAAAAGATTTAAGAATGAAACGCTGGAAAATAAAATAATTTTGGTCAATAAAAACAAAAAAAGTTAAACAAACAGACTTCTGATGTTTGCTGGAACCAAGCAAGAATTTAAGAACTTAAGAGGTTGTCTGCTTAAAACATTTTCCCACACTTTCGAGAAAACGGCAGATCAACGTCTGCAACAAGTTATGCCAAAAGTCTAATTTGTAAACTATCAACTACCGAGCCAGACGGACTTTCGCCAACACGATTTTAAAAAAAGATGCAATCAAATCGAAGACAAATAAATAAATATATATATTTATTTCTTTATAGTTGTCTCGTTACAAGTGGCAACCCCTTTCTGTTCCACTTTTTTTAATCTTCAGAGAAGACACTTTAAACGCATTCACGTGATTCTCTCAAATTTTACATTCTCAAGCAAATTCCAAAGACTTGGAATGCGTTGTGGTGCAATAGATATCGGCCTGGAATGAGATGTCAGGGAGCCGAGTTCGAATTTCAGTTGAATTCCTTGCATTCACTTACTCACAAATACCATTGGGAAAGATATTAATCCGTCTCTTCCCCCCAGTTAACATGAGAGATTGAGTTCTATAGCCTTGGTTGGCGACCAGTCTATCGCAGAAAGTAATCGCAACCTACTGTGAGATAATCTTCTGCCCAGTCAGTCATGTCTCATTCGAAATATGATCACCGAAGCGTGTATCACGTATGGCACTTTTAACTGACTGACTGAATATAATAGTTGGAATCATGATTAAGGCTACTACTGGTCATAAAGTAGGGGATCGGTTTTCTATTGTTATGAAGTAATAAACTGATTCCCCACTAATTACTATATCTCTTCCTCTCTAGCTATAAGTCAAAATAACATGAGAGATTGGGTTCTATAGCCTTGGCTGACAACCAGTCTACCGTAGAAAGCAATGGCAACCTATTGCGGGATAATCTTCTGCCCAATCAGTCATATATCTCTTTCGATCGAGATATGATCGCCCAAACGTGTATCACATATGGCACTTAACTGATAGTTCTAGTTCTACAAAAATGCACTAAGGAATATTTGTTTATTTATTTTTTTTTTTTTTTTTTTTCAAAATAGAAAAGAACTTGTACTTAAATTTTATTGGAAAAAAGAAAATTAAATTGCGATTTTTTTATTTAAAAAATATTACAATATCAGATTTTGCAGAAGAAGACTTTAAAAAGATTCAGGTACAAGTACCTACATAGGGGACACCCGGGATTGAACCGGGGACCTCTCGATCTGCAGTCGAATGCTCTACCACTGAGCTATATCCCCATGTCCGGTAAATATGATAAAATAGTGTTAGTTATTTTTAAATCTGAACACAAACAGCTGTTTCTGTTTACTGCTTACGATTCTTGCTTTGAAGGAAAAAAGTTTTCGTTAAAAAAACAAATTATACGTACATATATGCTAATAACTAATCAAATTTAAGAACTTATATGGAAACGTTTCAACACACTTTTTTTCAAAATAATTAAATAGTTTGTTTGTTTTTTTATTCAATATTTTTACAAGCAACATTGCATCAGGCAATGCCTAGCAGCCTCTTTATTCCTGCACTTAATGACACGTCAGCAAAAAAAAAAAAAAATGTCTATCAAGGGAGGCTACTCGTAAATACTTAAACAAAATTATTCCCCTTACACAAATCTTTTCACCTGGGTTCACATGCATGTAATATGGTGATTTCTAAGCGCCGTTTATATGTAGCACAAGGCCGAAAGTATAGGACACCCAGTGAGGAACGAACTTCCTACTCAATCGTAATGATTTTAGCGAGACAAGTTTGCTAACCATTACATCACCACGAGGTACCCTACACGTGTGCGATATGAATATGTACTGCATTGGCATCTCAAAAAGACACACTTTTTAAAATCGACAAATGCTAAGGTAAGAACTCCAACTGTCTGATTTTTATCTCCAATACTTTCTACCGTACGCTATAATTTGATTTTAAGTGTCACTTCTACCTATTCTGACTGTATTATATACCCCATCATCATCATCAACGCCATTCATCGTCATCATCAACACCATCAACATCATCCTTCTCCTTCTTGTCTTCCTCCTTTTATTTGATTTCTGGAAAATACTCATTTTCTATCGGGTCTCAGCCAGAAACCTCAGGTCAGAAATGGCATTATGACATTTTAGACTGAATATGTATTTTTTTTTTATATATATATAATCATATCGCCCCAAGCAAGGCATTATACTGCTACTGTGTTGCAGGCGGTTACATAGGAAAAAGTTATGAGAAAGAATAACAGGTTATAGGGGTGTCAGGAAGTGGGTAAGAGAAGGATAAGAATACTGTTCAGAGTGGAGTGGACAGAGAAAGAAGCATGAGAGAGAGGATGCAGGTTAGTGAGATAGGAGATGACTATTGACTTTACATTTGAATTCTTGAAGATTGTAGCTGTCAGTCTATCTATCTATCTATCTATCTCTTTTAACCCTAGGTATATATCTTTCTAATTTTTCATCTATCTATCTATTTTCGTTTTTATAATCATATCGCCCCAAGCAAGGCATTTTACTGCCACTGTTGTGCAGGGGTTTACATAGGAGGAAAGTTATGAGAAAGAGTCACAGGTTACAGGAGGTGTCATGAAGAGGGTAAGAGAAGGATAAGAATACTGTTGAGAGTGGAGTGGACAGAGAAAGAAGCATGAGAGAGAGGATGCAAGTTAGTGAGATAGGAGATGACTATTGACTTTACATTTAAATTCTTGGAGATGTAGCAATTGGAGAAGTAAGTAAATGGAAGAGGATTCCACAACTGTGAAGTGCAAAAAAAGAAGCTGATGAAGTAGAATTTGCGTTTACATTTTATTGGTTTCACAGTAAAAGGTCGGGACCTAGTTGCTAATCTTAATATTTAATATTTAAAACAAAGCCCTTCACATAGAAATCTTGAAACATAAATCTATAAAAACACAAGGACATCAATTATTTCAATTGTAGCTGGCGGCATCAATTTAAAAAGGTTCATTGAAGGGATATCTGGCAGCACACATTTTAAATAAATACTAAGAATTGGCCTCACAGGTACAGTTCAGTGTATTTTTATAGTTTTTTTGAAGATCTTCAAATATTCATTACAATTTGCAGTCATTGCCATGTCAATAAAAAATCCCATTTTGTTTTTGTGGGTTTTTTTTATGTCTGGGTGATTAGCTTTTATTGCTCTGTGTATTGTTATTATTTTTATTAATATTGCTATTATTATTATTATTATTATGACTACTGTAGGGGGCCATGGTGATGCTTGTAAAATTGGCCTTGTGCCAAACAATCAAAGTCCCCACAATTTAAATATCAGAAGGCTGAAGGTCAGATATTGAAATGAGTAAGGATAAAATATATTGTTCTATATTAAAGTAAAATTTTTCTTAACAGAATAGCAAAATTGTAAAAATAAAAATAAAATTTTCATAGAGAAAGTGCATGTAGTTAATTGTTCAAAGAGAAATGTAATTATCAAAATATCCTACAGAAATTAAGAGTTCATGGTCAATAGTAGCAAGTAGCTAAGTGTCCTGTGATAGTAGCATAATGCGAAGTCTTATGTTCCTTCGCCTTTTTAGTAGGTTGGCGACAGGATAAGAAGGAAGGTGAAACAAATAAAGAAATTGTACTTCTCCCAGACAGTTGGATTATATATATATATACATATATATATATATATATATATATATATATATATATAAATCTGGAGAAAGTATTTTGAAAATAATTAACTATATATATATATATAAAATAAAATAAGTTTTCAATGTTCAAAATTGTAGTTGTATGATCATTTCAACATGAAATCACTAACTTATTTTATTTTATATTTGCTCTGTAATTTTAATGACATTGAGCTCTCCACCTGTATCATTTTTTAATATTAAAATTTGAATATTAATTAGGATCAGGTTTTTTGGGATTTACCTTCCTACTTTTCCGTTTGGATTAAAGTTATTTTTAATATATATATATATATATATATATATATATATATATGCGGATGACAATATATATATATATATATCATGGACTCTCCCATCGATTTCGATGTATGAGGGTCTAACCTTAGTAAGACATTCACACAGAGATTTGTTTATAGTGGTGAAGGCATTGTGTAGTACCATCCACACTTCTTGGAACTGCTGATAACAAACAATCGGTACAGAAATCCACCACAGATCGCATGAACAGCAGACCTCAATTATTTAACCCATAATTGGAGGGAACAGACGGATTAATACCTTTCCCAAGGGTACTAGTGCGCAAGTGAATGCAGTGTGCTCGACTGAAATTGGAACTCGGCTCACCGATTTCCCCCTCCAAGCCGACATCCACCGCACCACAACGCACATCCGTGAACGCTAACAGCACCTGGTATTCCTAAGTGGTCACCCACCTAAGTACTGACCAGCCTCAACGTTGCTTACCTTCAGTGATCGAGGAACCAGTGTATTCAATGTGACATGACCGTTATATATATATATATATATATATATATATATATATATATTTTTTTTTTTTTTTTTTTTTTTTAATCATATCACCCCGAGCAAGGCAGTAACGCCACTGATGCGCAGGGGGCTACGTAAGGGTAAAAAGAATGGAAAAGAGAAAGCCGAAAACCGCATCCTAAACAGGAAACAAGGGATGAGCCTCTTCACCTGTTCAATAGATGTGGGTGGAGTGTGAACCGGGCGATAGTTTAGTCTATCTACTCCAATTGAAAAAAATAAAATAAAATAATAAAGGAAAAGAGTGAAAAGATTGGAAAAGAGAAAACCGGAAACCGCATCCTAAACAGGAAACAAGGGATGAGCCTCTTCACCTGTTCAATAGATGTGGGTGGAGTGTGAACCGGGCGATAGTTTAGTCTATCTACTCCAATTGAAAAAAAGAAAATAAAATAATAAAGGAAAAGAGTGAAAAGATTGGAAAAGAGAAAACCGGAAACCGCATCCTAAACAGGAAACAAGGGATGAGCCTCTTCACCTGTTCAATAGATGTGGGTGGAGTGTGAACCGGGCGATAGTTTAATCTATCTACTCCAACTATATATATATATATATCAGACTTTATTAATATTATAATAATAGCATACTGCAACTTAATAGCTATAAATATTTTGTGTTTACTGCACCATTATCATGCAGTGAAATGTGGTTAATTTGCTTGGTTATAGATAGATAGATAGATAGATAGATAGATAGATAGATAGATAGATAAGAAGATTTTTTAAAAATTGAATTAAATTAGACTAAAATAAAAACGGTTATCAAATGAGATGGATGAAATGGGGTAGGAGGTTATTACATTTTAAAAGAATTGAGTGTCTGATGTCAAAAAGTTTAAACCCGAAATAAGACAGCAGCATAGAATTTAAAAAGCAAAAAACTGGTATAATGATGATCCATGTATACTGTCTTAATATGTATAGGAAAAACTACTAAAAAGTTGTAAGTTTAAAAATGTATTTTTTTTTACAGTATTTATTTATTTCTATTATTATATATATATATATATATATGTTTGATATTTCAGACCAGCCTCGGCCTTTCATCAGAAAGAAATGATTTTAAAATTTAAACTAGAAGCGTTCGTCGTGAGGAGCGTCTGTCGTGAGATGTTTACATCACGTGATGTAGAGAGCAATAGAGTTTTTTAATATTTTTAAACATAAACCTAACTGTAATAATACTTTTAAATGTTGTTTTAAAGAAAAAATTTTTAAGTGTATCTAAAAAATGTTTAACTATTGAAATGTTTATAAAGATTCAAAATACCTAAGTCCCTATTTAACCCTAGCCTATATGTATTTAATTTTAAAATCCAGTATTTTTCTTTCTTTCTGCGTGAGGATGTGGAACTAAAATCAGAATCTATCAATAAACATTTGTCAGTTTTCTAATGTATGTTCTAATATATATATATATATATATATATATATATATATATATTATAAGAAAGTGAAAGAACATATAGATTAAAACCCACTTTTCAAGCATTTACTTTTATAAAGAGTGCTCAATACAGAGTAGAGCTTAATATTGTAATTTTGTTATCACAATGGTTTATAAAAGCATTATATCACTACAAAAAATCTTATATTTTCAAGATAAATAATTTTCAATATTTATTTTAACATATCACCTGAAAAAGAACAGTATTATTATGAAACATGAAAATTTTTGTGTATTTATATAATGCATTTATAAACCATTGTAATAAATTTTTTTTATTACAATGGTTTATATATATATATATATATATATATGCTAATTATTATTATGATAATAATAATAGGATACTATAAAATTTCAGTGTTAAAACATGGTCATAAGACAGTCTGTATGCTATAATAATAATAATAATAATAATAATAATAATAATTGCCATATATTCATGCCCTACTTTTGTAGTGAGCACTTTTTAAAAGTAAATAGCTATGTAATGTACTTACGTTGTGCGTTGTGGTGCAATGGATATCAGCTTGGAATGAGAAGTCGGGGAGCCGAGTTTGAATTCCAGCTGATTCCATTGCATTCATTTACGTGCAAATACCCTTGGGAAAGGTATTAATCCGTCTATTCCTTCCAGTTATGGGTTAAATAACAGGACAGATTGGGTTCTATAGCCTTGGTCGGCAACCAGTCTACTGCAGAAAGCAATGGCAACCTACTGCAGGATAATCTTCTGCCCAGTCAGTCATGTCTCTTTTGAGACATGATTGCCCAAGCATGTATCATGTATGGCACTTAACTGACTGAATGTACTTACAATTATGATATGCAAAAGATTATCTGTGAGTATGAGCGGATTTTATTAAAAATAAGCAGACACAATGTTTGCAATCTGTTTAATCTGACATGCATATATATATATATATATATATATATATATATATATATATATATATATATATTGATTGTTTAATTACTTAGTTTCTGATCATAATAAGGTTAGACCAATGTTCATTTGTATTAAAAAGTGTTTAATACAGTTATATTGGAAAACTTTTGAATATTTTCCATTTGTAAACAAGGCGATTTTCAATAACTAATTTTACCATTTACCATTTTTTTAAGAACGCTTACGTAATGGTATTTTTTTTAACGCTCACACAATTCATACAACCATGGATGAAAACGCCATAATTCTTTGTAATTTTAAAAATTGTGCATTCAAAAATTTCCTGCCACATGAGCATTAAAAAAAAAAACAGCGTTACGTGAGCGTTCTTAAAAAAAAAAGGGTAAACAGTAAAATCAGTTTTTGCAAATCGCCTGAAGACACCACTCATGGTAGAAACATACGTAGCATAATAACTCGTTTACAAACAGAATATATATATATATATATATATATATAGTCATCTGCAGACAGATCTGTTTCGCTGTATCAGAGCTGATCAGTACAGTTAGACTCCGACTGCTTTTAACCCAGGATTGAAACCTAACTGAATTGACGTCAGTTGGCGATTCTACTTTTGGACCATGGGCGCTCAGTAGAAGAAGGCAGACTTTTTTAGCGTATACATTATCATTATAGTTCTAAAAAGTAATGGCTTTTTTTATTAATCTGACATTTTTTCACTTTAAATGTTATTATTTTATCTTAAGGGTGCATATATTTATTTGACAAGAATTTTTGAATATTAAGGTTTATAGTCGAAAATAGATATAGTTTAAAAATAAATTCAGCTTCGACCCAACATATTGGTATCCACTAGAAAATAACATTTAAAGTTGTTTTTGTGTGTGTGTGTGTTTGTTTTTTCTTGAAAACAATCAAAATGACTGAAATTATTTTTGAAATAATTATTTTTATAAAATCTTGCTAAAAATATTTGTTTTTGGACATTTGTTACCCTTTCCATCCAATTAATTTCCTGAAATTTATGCACCCACGTCTATTGAACAGGTGAAGAGGCTCATCCCTTGTTCCCTGTTTATGATGTGGTTTCCGGCTTTCTCTTTTCCAATCTTTTCACTCTTACGTAGCCCCCTGCACATCAGTGGTGTTACTGCCTTACTCGGGGTGATATGATTAAAAAAAAAAATTGACAACTCTCTGCAAATTTTGTTTTATTAATTAAATGTAGAACTCTTTGGGGAATGTAAATAACCATTTTGTTTTGGGGTTTTTTTTTTTGGTTTTTTTTTTGGTTTTGTTTTTTTGTTTATTTGGTTTTTTTTTTGGTTTTTTTTAAACCGTTGCTACTTTTCGCAAATCTGCTCTGAATAAAAAATGCAATTAAACTATGCCATTTTTAATTTAGATAAAATTTTAATTGCTTTTATAAATAATATATATTAAGGATATCATAGTCTGAAGAAAATTTTTTTATGAATAATGAATATTTACAAGAATTGTTTTCATTTGTGTTTTTTAATTATAATAATTTATAAAATTTCAAAAATCTTTTAGAATTTTTTCCAACTATTCTCCATAGTAGTTTATTAAGTTAATAAGTGAGGACTATACTTACTAATCAAAAACGGAAAACGTTAATACAAATCTTCACACACCAAGATTTTTAAAACAATTGAAAAATTTTTTGTGTGTATAGGGATCTTGATTTTTTTTGTAATGTCCGAAGTGACATATGATTTATGTCGTGTTTCAAGGGTTGCTCTGCTTACAGTAAAAAAAAAAAAACTCTTTTTTGAAACTTTTTCGGCAGTGCACAATTCTTTCATTTCTCTTCCGTGTTTTGTGTATTCGTTTCAACCGTCAACTCAACTTTAATTCCTACTTTTTAAAAATTTAAAAAATCTATATCTTTTTCCACTCAAAAAAGGCTTACGGCCTATCACGTTGAATACACCAGTTCTCACTCAATCACCGAAGTTAAGCAACGTTGACCCTGGTCAGTACTTAGATGGGTGACCGCTTGAGAATACCAGGCGCTGTAAGCGTATAGTGACGGATGTGCGTTGTGGTGCAGTGGACATCAGCTCGGAAAGAGAAATCGGTGAGCCGAGTTCGAATTCCAGTTGAATACCCTGCATTCACTTAAGCACTGGTACCCTTGGGAAAGGTATTAATCCGTCCATTCCCTCCAGTTATGGGTTAAATAACAAGGGTAGGACTTGGGGACCCTGCTCTTAAAAACAAATCCCAATGAATCGTGAAAAAGAAAAATGTTGTAAAAATAAAATAACCTTACCCAAAAAATCATTGGTTATGACCTTAAAATGATCCCATGGGGATTGATAGGTCGTTAAGCCTCAAAAACAAACAAACACTCAAATTAATCTTCCACCTAGTCAAAATAATCAAAAAATATGATCATTCTAAATTAATCATAAAAGCAATAAGAAATTTACAAATCATGGGATAGTTACACAGCCACAAGAAGATCCTCACCAGTGAGACAGCCCTGGTAGTACTGCACCACATGGTTGTACCACGTGAGGCCCTTGGCCATGATGCCATCAGAATCGCATCATCAATTGAACTTTCAACATATCTCATTCTGTGCTCCACCTTCAACACCCCCTCAGATGGTTGTTGCCTCATTTGTTTGAATGTTGACGCATAGTGCTTTTTTATATGTGCCTTCATGGATTACCACAATATCTCAATGGGGTTGAATATGGGGGGGGCCAGTGTAGTAAAACGACTCCCTCAAGATTGGCAGCACCCTCAATGTACTTCCCGGCTTGTGAATGTGCTGGCACATGATCAATAATCGCAATTGTGTTTGCCATAATGATGCCATGCTCATCTCTGGCTCTACATAGTGTCACCAACAACGATTCTGCATATATAATTGGCTTACGGCCATATCATGTTGAATACACCACTTCTCGCTCAATCACCGAAGTTAAGCAACATTGAGCCTGGTAAGTACTTAGATGGGTGACCGCTTGGGAATACCAGGTGCTGTAAGTATTTAGTGACAGATGTGTGTTGTGGTGCAGTGGATATCGGCTTAGAAAGAGAAATCAGTGAGCCGAGTTCGAATTCCAGTTAAATACCCTGCATTCACTTAAGCACTAGTACCCTTAGGAAAGGTATTAATCTGTCCCTTCCCTCTAGTTATGGGTTAAATAACAGGATGGGATATGAAGATCCTGCCCTTAAAAAACAACTCCCAATGAATCTTGATACTCGAAAAGAAAAAATGTATTACTAGACACAAAAACTTATATAAAAAACAACAATAAATTGTTGAAAGAAAAAAGTATTACCAGCAATAAATAAATTAAAATAAAGATTTAGTTGGCAATAAATGACCCGCTGAATATGATATGCCATAAAACAAACCAACCAACCAACTAACCAACCAACCAACCATATATAATCTTTCTTCACCAACCCCCTCCTCTTGTTCCAAGTCATCAAACATGTCTGACCCATCAAACCCAGAATTTGGATGTTTGATCCCTTCGACGATGTAAGGGGAACCACTGCTCTAAAACCCTTGAGTGCACAAACTAGAGAACATCTGCAAAATAATTTCAGATTGGTCTTGTCCTGGAAAAGCACAATCCTTCAGGCTCCTTGAAGTTCTAAAAGTCCTGTCTCATAAATCCTCTGTTTCTCTTTGGTATGGTCACTATTCATGGTATCTGGCTGGTACAAGGCTCATTCAATAAATGAGTTGAATTTTTCAGTATTAATGGACTTCAATAAATAAGGAAGGTCATTCAATTAAATAAAGGTGAATTTTTCGGTATAATGGACTTCTACGAGGGTCATTCAATAAATAAGGTGAATTTTTCGGTATAATGACTTCTACGAGGGTCATTCAATAAATAAGGAAGGTGAATTTTTCGGTCATTAATGGACTTCTACGAGGGTCATTCAATAAATAAGGTGAATTTTTCGGTATAATGGACTTCTACGAGGGTCATTCAATAAACAAGGTGAATTTTTCGGTATAATGACTTCTACGAGGGTCATTCAATAAATAAGGTGAATTTTTCGGTATAAGGACTTCTACGAGGGTCATTCAATAAATAAGGTGAATTTTTCGGTATAAGGACTTCTACGAGGGTCATTCAATAAATAAGGTGAATTTTTACTTGGAGGGTATTAATGGAACTTCTTACGAGGGTGGTCATTCAATCAAATTAAGGAAGGTGGAATTTTTCGGTCATTCAATGGAACTTATGACTTCACGAGGGTCATTCAATAAATAAGGTGAATTTTTCGGTATTTTTAATGACTTCTACGAGGGTCATTCAATAAATAAGGTGAATTTTTCGGTATAAGGACATCTACGAGTGTCATTCAATAAATAAGGTGAATTTTTCGGTATAAGGACATCTACGAGGGTCATTCAATAAACAAGGTGAATTTTTCGGTATAATGACTTCTACGAGTGTCATTCAATAAATAAGGTGAATTTTTTGGTATAAGGACATCTACGAGGGTCATTCAATAAATAAGGTGAATTTTTCGGTACAATGACTTCTACGAGTATCATTCAATAAATAAGGTGAATTTTTCGGTATAATGACTTCTACGAGGGTCATTCAATAAATAAGGTGAATTTTTCGGTATAAGGACATCTACGAGGGTCATTCAATAAATAAGGTAAATTTTTCGGTATAAGGACTTCTACGAGTGTCATTCAATAAATAAGGTGAATTTTTCGGTATAAGGACTTCTACGAGGGTCATTCAATAAATAAGGTGAATTTTTCGGTATAATGACTTCTACGAGGGTCATTCACTAAATAAGGTGAATTTTTCGGTATAAGGACTTCTACGAGGGTCATTCAATAAATAAGGTGAATTTTTCGGTATAAAGACTTCTACGAGGGTCATTCCATAAATAAGGTGAATTTTTCGGTATAAGGACTTCTACGAGGGTCATTCAATGAATAAGCTGAATTTTTCGGTATAAAGACTTCTACGAGGGTCATTCAATAAACAAGGTGAATTTTTCGGTATAATGACTTCTACGAGGGTCATTCAATAAACAAGGTGAATTTTTCGGTATAATGACTTCTACGAGGGTCATTCAATAAACAAGGTGAATTTTTCGGTATAATGACTTCTACGAGGGTCATTCAATAAACAAGGTGAATTTTTCGGTATAATGACTTCTACGAGGGTCATTCAATAAACAAGGTGAATTTTTCGGTATAAGGACTTCTACGAGGGTCATTCAATAAATAAGGTGAATTTTTCGGTATAAGGACTTCTACGAGGGTCCTTCAATAAATAAGGTGAATTTTTCGGTATAAGGACTTCTACGAGGGTCATTCAATAAATAAGGTGAATTTTTCGGTATAAGGACTTCTACGAGGGTCCATTCAATAAATAAGGTGAATCTTTCGGTATAAGGACTTCTACGAGGGTCATTCAATGAATAAGCTGAATTTTTCGGTATAAAGACTTCTACGAGGGTCATTCAATAAACAAGGTGAATTTTTCGGTATAATGACTTCTACGAGGGTCATTCAATAAACAAGGTGAATTTTTCGGTATAATGACTTCTACGAGGGTCATTCAATAAACAAGGTGAATTTTTCGGTATAATGACTTCTACGAGGGTCATTCAATAAACAAGGTGAATTTTTCGGTATAATGACTTCTACAAGGGTCATTCAATAAACAAGGTGAATTTTTCGGTATAAGGACTTCTACGAGGGTCATTCAATAAATAAGGTGAATTTTTCGGTATAAGGACTTCTACGAGGGTCCTTCAATAAATAAGGTGAATTTTTCGGTATAAGGACTTCTACGAGGGTCATTCAATAAATAAGGTGAATTTTTCGGTATAAGGACTTCTAATACAGATAGAAGCTTACATTATTTTTATTTTTATTTTTCAACATAATTTCCCAGCAGTGTCACACACTTTTCCCATCTGAGCACAAGCTTCTGAGCACTTCTCTCAATGTAAAAATCTTTGGACTGATATCTCAGCCAATCACTCACAGCACTTTTGACTTCATCGCCACCTTCAAACTTCTTTAAACAATTTAGCCCACTTGTAGACATTTTTTGGCTGAAACATGTGGCACCATACACAGTTGATATTCACCTATGTATTTCAATTGGTTTGCACCTTTCAGTAACCAAAAACTTGATGACTGACCTCTGTTCAATCCTGGAGCATGCTTCTTGGTTGGCCATCTTTGTTAATCTCCAAAACTCTCAAAGTATTTTTTTTTTCAATCTGTAAAAAAATTAAATCCCTTTGAAAAAGAAGTAAATGAAACATTTTTAAAAAATGTAAGCTTCTATCTGTATTATAAGTCCTTATACCGAAAAATTCACCTTATTTATTGAAATGACCCTCATAGATAGCCTTCTTGACAGTAATCAGTTTTGAGTCTAAGTGTCTGTCAGTGGTACTTGTACCCACAATGAGATTGAACTCGTTCATCAGACTGTGCTTCAGTGACTTTAGGGTGGCTGTAGGATTTTCTATCAATTTTTCTAGTAAATACTCTTTATGTTCTGCCTGGACTTTCCTGTGTCAAAGCGCACCCCTACGCTTTGGTGACCCAGATTCACTGTGAATAAATCCCTTTGAGATATTCTCATTCATCTCATTGTTCTTAACTACTTCCTTCCGGTTACCACGATTCCTGGTAGCCATCCTCACTCGTTCTTTGGCAGCAGGATCAGTTTTCATGTACTTTCCCCTCCTGATGCAATGCTTGGGTCTTTTCTTACAAATATTTGGAGTACTACTATCGGATACATGGGAATGTTAAGATAAAGAACCAACAGATGACATCTTACAGTTTTACGTTGTTAATACTGTGTAATATAAATTCAAAATTCAAAATCAGCAAAGCTAATTTAGCCATGTGACTGGGCAGAAGATTAATTTGACTGGGTAGAAGATTAATTTGAATAGGCAAAAGATTAATTTGAGTGGGCAAAGGATTAATTTGACAGGGAAATGGTGTTTTTTGGGTTTTTTTTAATCATTTCACCCCTGCAAGGCATTCTACTGCCACTATAGTGTAGGGGGTTACATAGAGTCGGGGAAGTGATGAGAAAGGATGGTTAGATATAGGAAATGTCAGAAGGAGTGTGATAGACGGGTAAGGGTACCGAGAATGAGGGTTGGGTAGATGGTGAGAGTGTTTGAGAGAATAGATGCAAGTTAGTGTGATAGAAGGTGTCTATTGACCTTACATTTAAACTCCTGGAGATGGTAGCCGTCGGGGAAGCAGGCATGTGGAAGGGAATTCCACAAGCGGGAAGCGAGACAGATCTTCTTTATTGAGTATTCAAACTATGCAGAAGGCCTGCATGAAATATTCAATGATATTCGAGTTGGCCACACCATCAGTCATTTGGGCAATCGATGTTGTAAACCTTGATTATGCCGGAAACATCATGAGTTTTATAAAGCCATTTTAAAGGATTTTTATCTCAATAACATAGTTGACAACTATCAATTGAACAAATATAAAGTTGATGCTGACTATGTTATGGAGGATCTGTATCTGAAGAATCAGCTCAGCAATGAAGACATTTAAGAGGTAATGGAGGAATAAAAACGGCCCTTTTTAGGACCACGATATATTCCCAAAAGTTTTTTCTCTGTTACGCATGGAAGAATTTTTATATATTGTTTAGGGTACTGGATGATAATCTTTTTTTTTTTTTATAATCATCTCGCTCCAAGCAAGACAGTTTACTTCCACTGTTTTGCAGAGGGTTACATTGGAGGAAAGTTATGAGAAAAAGTGACGGGTTACAGGGGTGTCAGGAAGAGAATAAGAGAAGGATGAGAATACGGCTTTCGTTTCTTCAGGTAAATTATTGATTTACTGATGATAATTGTGAAAAGATAACGGTGAAGCCTGGTCTGTAGCTTTGGACATCTCGAAAGCATTTGAGTGTGTCTGGTATACAGCTTTTCTTCGTAAGCTTAAAAGTTATGGTGTCTCCGGACACATTTTTTAGCTGATCTAATCTCTCCCTATCACATCATGAAATTAAAGTTATGAGCAGCCACTTGCCTAGATCCTTTTGTAATAACACGGGTGTGTCCCAGGGCTCCCGCTTGCTCTACGCTGTTTTTATTTATTATTAAAAGTTATGGTGTCTCCGGACACATTTTTTAGCTGATCTAATCTCTCCCTATCACATCATGAAATTAAAGTTATGAGCAGCCACTTGCCTAGATCCTTTTGTAATAACACGGGTGTGTCCCAGGGCTCCCGCTTGCTCTACGCTGTTTTTATTTATTATTAACGGTCTTCTTACAACAGTTCTCGACTTGGCATCGACACTGAAAACACAACCATTTACGATTGCCTTGATAGAAAAGCTGATCAGTCCGACAAGGTCAAAATGGCATCTGGTGTCCAAAACTACCTCAAGACTAACTGAGGCAAAAAATGAATGGTTAGTTTTACGCCTCCAAAATTAAACTTCCCTCCATTAATCAATATGAAAGACCCCTCTCATGCCTTCCATCAGCATGGCTGTTGCTAACCTCCAGGAAAGTGACTCATTGCGCCTTCTCGGGCTAAATTTCTCAGCTGATATGACACAGAAAAGTTATATCAAATTAATTGCTATGTCAGCTGCTAAGAAAAGTGGTTCAGGGGTCATGCTAGATAAGTTTTTCTCCAGAATCCATTTTACATCTATTTTTACAGCTATAAGTTTACCATTCATCCATGCTTTGAATATTGCTGCCACATATGGTCTAATGCCACTGATATTTACTCTGAGCTTCTTGATAAAATCCAATGAAGACTCAGCAATATTATTGGACATGATCTGGCAACTCGGCTTTAGTCATTTTTTCCACCACCGTAAGGTTGCCTCTCTGTGCAATATTTTTAAATATTTTCATGGTAATTTTTCAAATGAACTCTTCGTTATGGTACTGAGACTTTATGAATCTAATCTCTGGTTTCAACATCTCATCAATTTATAGTTGAGCTGGTTTAGATGCATCCATTTTCTATCATCATCAATTGCTTGTTCCGCATGATGTAGACTGCACATCAACATGAAATATTCTTAACAGCCGAGTTAAGTTAGTATCGGTAAAATTCGGTCCACAAGCATGGTCCGGTCCACATTGTCTAGCCAGCGTTTTAGTGTTTGAACACTTTTCTTTTCTTTTTTTTTTTTTTTTTTTGCCTATCGTCTTTCCCTCCACACATATCTTACTGACACCACAAGTTGATCACTTAATATGTTCAACCAGTTTAAGTTCCCTGGATTTGACAACTGACGTTATTGGCTCAAGCTTGGTCATGTTCAAAAGTTCATTGATGGTGATGATTTTCTTGAAGTGTTTATTTTTAAACAATCTCAGGATATAGTTTTGAAATATTCATAGTTTTGCAACGCCATTACTGTCCAGTTCACACATTCCAGTCCATAAAATACAACAGGTAGGATGAATGTGTTATAAATCTTTGTTTCAGATCATAGGAAACCGGTTTGGATGTCAATACATCTTTGTTTTTATTGAAAGGTTAATAGTTTTTTCAAAGACCTTACTGCCCAGTTGCCACATTCTAGTCCATAATGTCCAACTAGTAGGATGTATGTGTTATAAATTTTGCATTTCAGATCATAATAAACAATTTACATCTTTGTTTTTGTTCGAAATCTGATAGTTTTGCAAAGCTCTCAATGTCCAGTTCACTAATTCCAGTCCATAAAATACAACAGATAAGATGAATGTGTTTCAAATCTTTGTTTCAGATCATAAGAAACCGGTTTGGATATCTGTATATCTTTGTTTTTGTTGCAAGGCTAATAGTCTTTTCAAAGACCTTACTGTCCAGTTCACATATTCTAGTCCATAAAGTAAAGCTAGTAGAATGTGTGTGTCATAAATCAATGTTTTCAGATAATATGGAACAGGTGTAGATGTGTAGAGGATAAGAAATTAATTAAAATCAACTCTCTTCTTCACTTTTAGAAAAATTCACAATGACGTGTGAGATCCTGTTTTCCCCAAATAGAAAAAGGATTGACCATGTGCTTCAAGAAAAAGTCGAACCCAGAATTCACAAGTAGGTGTTAAAATGATTTTTGACCAATGGGAGCAACTTGCAAAATCAAAAATGACTTTGGGAGTAAGTGAAAAAATCTAGATTACAATAAAAGGAATTCATCAATGTCAGTCAGACAGAGTGTCAGATGGGAGCCACGAGACAATCATCTAAAATGTAACTTCAACTTCAAGCGGACATTGTCCTCTTTCTTCTTAACTCTTTCAACAATTACTACTACAAACATTTTGTACAAACTCTTAATACCTCAACTTTATCATTGAACACAAACTCTTGATACACTTAACTTTCTCATTGAACATTAATTTCTACGAATTCTTTAATAAATTTCTATTTTAAAAATGTATATTTTATTATTTTACTCTTCTATAAATCCACACATTCCAATTCACAATCAACCTTCTGATAATTCTGATGATGATAATTCTGGATTTCTGATGATGATAATTCTGGATTTCTGATGATGATAATTCTGGATTTCTGATGATGATAATTCTGGATTTCTAATGATGATAATTCTGGATTTCTAATGATGATAATTCTGGATAAAACTTGTAAGCTGTAGGGAGTTTGGTTAAGTATGACACAAGGCAGAATTTAAAAAAAAACATTGACCAGCTCCCTACGCTACAGATGTAAATACGGCTTTGTTTTTTGCTGAAAGATTGATAGCTTTTGCAATGCCTTTACTGTCCAGATCATGCATTCTAGTATTAAAAAGCGACAGGTACGATACATGTTTTATAAAGCTTTATTTCAGATCATAAGGAAGTGATTTGGATGTCAGTAGATCTTTGTTTTTATTGAAATGTTAATAGTTTTTACAAAGCCCTTACTCTCCAGTTCCCACATAAAGGGCATGTCGGATGTATGTGTTATAAATCTTGGTTTTCAGATTATAAGATACAGGTTTGGATGTCAGCTGATAGTTTTTGCAACTCTCTTATTGCCCACTTCACACGTTCCAGTCCATGAAGTACAACAGGTAGAGTGTATATGTTATCTCTAGAATTTATTTTACATATATGTTTACCATTCATTCATGCTTTAAATATTGCTGCCACATATGGTCTAATGCCACTGATATTTACTCTGAGCTTCTTGATAAAATCCAATGAAGACTCAGCAATATTATTGGACCTGATTTGGCAACTCGGCTTTAGTCATTTTTTCCACCACCGTAAGGTTGCCTCTCTGTGCAATATTTTTAAATATTTTCATGGTAATTTTTCAAATGAACTCTTCGTTATGGTACCGAGACTTTATGAATCTAATCTCTGGTGTCAACATCTCATCAATTTATAGTTGAGCTGGCTAGATGTATTCATTTTCTATCATCATCATCAATTGCTTGTTCCGCATGATGTAGACTGCACATCAACATGAAATACTCTTAACAGTAAGTTAAGTTAGTATAGGGAAAATTCGGTCCACAAGCGCGGTCCGGTCCACATTGTCTAGCCAGCGTTTTAGTATTTGAACACTTTTTTACTTTTTTCTTCTTTTTTTTTTTTTTTTTTTGCCTATCGTCTTTCCCTCCACACATATCTTACTGACACCGCAAGTTGATCACTTGATACGTTTAGATGTCAGTACGTGTTTGTTTTTATTGAGAGCCACTCAAGTGATTGTAATGCGATGTTCTATAACAACTAAGTTTTTACTGTTTGCTGATAGCTTTTGAATAAGATATTTTTCCTCTTCTTCTATGTACCTTGTCCTTTCAGGCCGTAGGCGATCATGGCCTTCCACATCTCCCTATCCCTGGTGGCACTTAGCATGCTTTCTCCTGTGACGTTTCGCAGCCCCCGTTCAGTCATCCACCTGCTCAGGCCCTTCAAATATGTTATCCGCTGCTTTCCTCTGTCTCTCTTTCCCTCAATCTGGCCTGTTAGTATCAGGTTCTCCGAGCCCTCCTTCCTCATTGCATGTCTCAGGAACTTCAGTTGTCTCTTCCTGATGCTCAATATTAATTTCCTTCTCGTTTCCATTATTTCTAACACCTCATCATTGCTCACATGCTCGGTCCACGATATTCGCAGTATCCTTCTGTGGAACCACATTTCAGCTGCTTCAAGTTTTCCCTTCATCTTTGTTGATATTGTCCAACATTCACTGCCGTATTGAAGAACTGACATCCCATAGCAATCCAGTACTCTCTTCTTTGTTTCTAGCGAAATTGTCCTGCTTCTTAATACTTTACTCAACTTCTGGAATGCATCTTTGTGCTTTTGGATCTCAGGAATATAAATGTATAGAAACTGCTGTGACCACAAAGTGAGGGGTCAGTTTGTATAGTGATTGTAATATGGAACTGATCCCCCACTTTATATCAAGTATGCTTCTGTAGAACCACATTTCAGCTGCTTCGAGTTTTCCTTTCATCTTTGTTGATATTGTCCAATATTCAGTGCCATATTGAAGAACTGATATCACATAGCAATCCAGTACTCTCTTCCTTATTACGTTTTGCCGTTTGCTGTTTGCCGTTGCCATTTGCGCTGCCGCCGCTGCCGCCGCCGCCGCCGAAATGAGGTGACAACGACTGCGACGACGACGACACACGCCGCCGCCGTAGCGAAGCATATTTGAAACCAACGACTAAGATATACAAGCTCTATAACTTGGGTAAGTTGCTGGTATAAAATTGTGAGTTGATGCTGGTTGTTCATTTTGTCTGTGGTGCACTTAATTTTACAAGCGTAAGATTGAGAACATTTCGAAGATTTGTTCTCAGGTTGTTCATGATGGACAGATCATATGCATCGATAAGATTAGAATGAATTTTCCTACTTATTTGATACCCGGATTTGTACTCTTCTTCAGTTTGAAGTATAAGAGCTACAACTACAATGCACAAGTGAGGCGCTGAGAGAACATTTCCTTCCCTGTTTCACTCTCTTCAGGATATGATGAACATAACGCCTTACTCCAAGATTTGTCTTGGTGATTGTGATAGAATTAGTGTAATTTTCTTTAAGCTACGCTAACAGTTTCTTTTCTTGCACTTCTCGCCTGTGGAACTCAATTCCGACTCAATGTTTTCCAGCCAACTTTAATCTGTAAAAATTTAAATGCAATGTCAAACGCTATCTACTGTCCTCCTGATTACTGTTTTCTCTTTCTGTCCTCTATAAATTTTCTGTTCCTAATTCTTCTACACTCTATAATCCCTTGTGTCTAATGTTTTTACAGCCTTGCTTGAGGTGATACCAATTAAAACACACACACACACACACACACACACACACACACATACACACACACACACAGACAGACAGATAGATAGATAGATAGATAGATAGATAGATAGATGCAGAAACAGATAGATAAATAGAAATATATATAGATATGAACAGGCTAAGATAGATAGATAGATAGATAGATAGATAGATAGATAGATAGATAGATAGATAGATAGATATCGATGTCCAGTCTGTAAACGGTGAGGATAATCCAACAAGATCAACTTAATATAAAATATAAAGTTTTATATCTATATAGAGAGCTCAATGGATATTATCCAGAGCACTATGATATTTATAAAGGAATTTAAATTTGTTATAAATTATAATTCATTTCAATTTCATTTACCGGTAAAATCTTTTGTACCAAATTGAACGAATATTATGTGGTCTGTCGAAATGAGCTAATTTAGCTCATTGAAATGAATTATAATTTATAAACAATTTAAATGACGTGTTGACTTTTCTTATATATATATATATATATATATATATATATATATATATATATACGGTGACGCGCATATATATATATATATATATATATATATATATATATATATACACACACAGTAACACACATAAGTATTGGATACATGTTATTTTCTGTTATAACTCTAGTTTATGTTTGCCATTTTGCCTGATATTTGGTAAGTAATATCTCGTAAAATTGTTTTAATTGTAAGTGGAAGGAAAATTAAAAACTCATGGTTGAATCCATTTTTTTTTTTATCAAAGTTCAAAATTACCCTATGCAAAAGTATTGGATACATCAATTTAATATTTTGTTGTGTAGCCTCTGTTTTGTTTCACTGCTTCCATTCGCTTTCTATAGTTGGCCACAAGTTTTCCACACTGATCCTCCATTACGTTACTCAACTCTTCTTTGCATAATTCCTCTAATTTTGTGGATTCCGCTTATGAACTTTAAACTATTTCACAAATTTTCAATTGGATTCAAATCAAGAGACTGACTTGGCAAATTGAAAGTACTAATACCATTATTTTCAAACCATTCCCTTGTAAGTTTTGCGGTATCTTTGGGATCATTGTCGTGTTGAAGTACGAAATTCCGACCATGTCCTAAAAAGGTTGCAGATTTCTGAAGGTTCTTCTCTAGAATCTCCCTGTACATGCTACCATTCATCCTACCATGGATAACTTGTAACTCACCAGTGCCCTTGGATGAAAAGCATCTCCATATCATAATGGAACCACCCCCAAACTTAACTGTGGGGATGGTATTGTGCTTGTTGAAGGCAGTGGCATTTTTTCGCCAAACACTTATCGCTACGTTCCTTCCTAATAATTCAACTTTCGTTTCATCCGACAAGATTACCTTTTCCCAAAACTACATACCTTTCTTTTCATAAGTTTCGACAAACTTTAATCGCTCTTTGACATGTTTGGTTTTCAGTAAAGGAACTTTTTTGGTGATCTTGAATGAAAGCCTGTACAATATACAGCTCTGCTAATGGTATGCTTACTTACATTAATTCCAGCACCCTCAAGATCAGTTTTAATTTCAGAACGAGTAATAAAGGGTTTTATTTTGCACATTTCTGCTGATCCACCTTGAAATCCTCTCATTTATTTTTCTCGGTCTTCCATTTCTTGGAAGGTTTGCTGTACCGTCGCCATACTTCTTATACTTTCTGATGATATTTCCTACTTTACTTAGAGCTAGATTCATTTCTTTGCTAATTTTTCGGTAACCTTGTCCTCCTTTGTGACGTTCAATAATTCGCATATCTCTGGATAATTCTTTAGTTTTTGCTATTTTTAATCCTTGAATTGCAGAATGCACATCAAAGAGTCAGATGATTAGTAGCACTATCTTGTAAGCAATTGTGTGCTTCTCTGATTGGTCAGAAATAACATTCCAATAATAACGAAATTTTGAATATTTAAAGTCCTTTAAAATACAAAGTTTTGATTGGAAATTTGAAAAAAGTGTCATGTATTCAATACTTTGCATCGGGTAATTTTGAACTTTGATAAAAAAGAATGGATTTAATCATGAGTTTTTCATTTTCCATCCACATACAACTAAAACAATTTTACCAGATATTACTTACGGAATATCAGGCAAAATGGCGAACATAAACCAGAGTTATAACAGAAAATATCATGTATCCAACACTTATGCGTGTCACTATATATATATACCATTTGTAAACGAGTTATTACGCGAGCTAGGTTTCTACCATGAAAAAAAACTTTAAAAATCAGAGAGTATGCTATTCGCCACCAAAAAAACAGACTATTGAATGAAAGAACGAAAATTATGACGAAGTGTAACCATACTAAAAAATACCTCTTAGGTTCATACAATCATGGATGAAAACGCCATAATTACTTGTAATTTTAAAAATTGCCCGTTCAAAAATTCCCTGCCACGTGAGCGTTCAAATAAAAAATAAGACCGTTACGTAAGCGTTCTTAAATAAAACGGTAAACGGTAAAATCAGTTATTGCAAATCGCCTGAAGACACCACAAAGGGTAGAAACCTAGGTCACGTAATAACTCGTTTACGAATGGAAAAAATTCAAAGGTTCTACAATATAATCGTATTGAACACAGTACTATATATATATATGGGAATACCAGGTGCTGTTAGCGTTCACGGATGTGCGTTGTGGTGCGGTGGATGTCGGCTTGGAGGGGGAAATCGGTGAGCCGAGTTCCAATTTCAGTCGAGCACACTGCATTCACTTGCGCACTAGTACCCTTGGGAAAGGTATTAATCCGTCCGTTCCCTCCAATTATGGGTTAAATAATTGAGGTCTGCTGTTCATGCGATCTGTGGCAGATTTCTGCACCGATTGTTTGTTATCAGCTGTTCCAAAAAGTGTGGATGGTACTACACAATGCCTTCACCACTATAAACAAATCTTTGTGTGGATGTCTTACTAAGGTTAGACCCTCATACATCGAAATCGATGGAAGAGTTCATAATATATATATATATACAGTACTGTGTAAAAGTATTAGGACAAGAACTATTTTATCTTTTACGAAGCATCAAAATAAAGTTTAAAATCACCCCTGTCCTAACACTTTTGCACACTACCAGTAATGTGCAAAAGTATTAGGACAGGGGTGATTTTCCTAAAAACGTCACTGAAATTCAAATACAGGGTGAAAAGCCAAGTAAATTGCTAATAAATATTGATTATTTAAAGCTAGGTGTAAACGAAATGTATCAAAAAAAAGTTACATTTAATTTTTGCTATTTTCCATAAAACAAGTTATTTTGAAACTACTCATTATTCTATTATGACTGACTTTTTCTTATTCACCCTCTCTCGAATTTTTCAATCTAATGTTACTTCACAAGAAGGCTTACGGCCATATCACGTTGAATACACCGGGTCTCGCTCGATCACCGAAGTTAAGTAGCATTGAGCCTGGTCAGTACTTAGATGGGTGACCGCTTGGGAATACCAGGTGCTGTAAGCGAATAGTGACGGATGTGCGTTGTGGTGCAGTGGATATCGACTTGGAAAGAGAAATCGGTGAGCCGAGTTCGAATTCCAGTTGAATACCCTGCATTCACTTAAGCACTGGTACCCTTGGGAAAGATATTGATCCGTCTCTTCCTTCCAGTTATTGGTTAAATAACAAGAGTAGTACTTGGGGACCCTGCCCTTAAAAAAAATCCCAATGAATCTTGATACTCGAAAAAGAAAGAAGTATTGCTAGACACAAAATTTATATAAAAACAACAATAAATTGTTGAAAGAAAAACGTATTACCATAAATTAATAAAAATTTAGTTGGCTATAAATGACCCGCCGAGGTTGATATGCCATAAAACAAAACAACCAAACCAAAACTTCGCAATATACACTTTGGGAATAAATACAAACTGCTTGGCAGGAGATACCATTAGATACATTGAATAAGCTTGTGATGTCAATGCCTGACAGAATGAAGGCTGTGATCAAAGCAAAAGGCTATTATACTAAATATTAAATTTATTTTATAACGGTTATTTTTTCTTGTTAAAGCATTTGTTGAGGAAATCAAATAAAATTACTTTAATTAAATTGTTTATTTTCTGTCAATATGCCTCATAAAAGATAAAAAAAGTACTCGTCCTAATACTTTTGTACAGTCCTGTATATATATATATATATATATCCTTCCCTGTCATGCTCATGGAGAGAGAGACAATGTATTGCGGTAATTGTATGAGTGAAAAATTCCTATGCGACGCAATTCATACTTCAAAATGACTTTCTGCGGTAGACTGGTCGCCAACCAAGGCTGCTGTATCGTGGAATGATACAGTGAAATGTAGATAAACTACTTTATTACCAGAGTGGTACAACCAAGAGGTATATATATATACAATATTTACATTCTCTCGCAGCAGTAGGTGTAACTTACTTTCATGGCTTCTGCTCGAACGAACTTAAGTCACTGGTGCCTACTCAACAGTTGTTTACTCGTGCAACTAGATTGGCAACTGGGTCCCACCCATTCACAGTTAGGCTAGCCAAATAGAGACGACAATTCTACTCCTGCAGCTTCTTCTCTCGCACTTCCCGCCTGTGGAACTCGCTCCCATATTCCTGCTTTCCTGACGGCTACAACCTCCAGAAATTTAAATGCAATGTTAATACTCATCTATTAACCACTTGACTCTAGTTCTTTCCCCACCCCATATGCCCTTTCCTTTCTCTCCACCTTTGAAACTGTCATCACATCTGCATTCTCATCTTTCTATTGCTCCTTTCTAACTGGTTCATTTTCCTCTTTACTCTCTTCTAATTAATCTTTTTACACTTATGTAGCCCCCTGCACATCAGTGGCATTACCGCCTTGCTCGGGGTGATACGATTAAAAAAAAAAAACTTCACGAAGTCTGTGAAAATGACAACTCCCCCGTGCTAAACGCACATTGTCTTTTATACATCCGGGCGATTGGATGTCACATGGTACGAGCCACGGCACAAGAAAGTCTACAGAACCCAATCCGTCCTGCTGTTGAACCCACAGCTAGAGTAAAAAGCAACGGATTAATATTTTTCCCGATGGTATTTGCGTGTAAGTGAATGCAACGAATTCAACTGTAATTCGAACTCGGCTCTCCAATTTCTCATTTCGAGCCGATATCCACTGCACCACATATGTAATGGCATACGATGTAAATAAAAACAAAGGCCTAAACGCGTTATACAGGAATATTTTTCCATTCCATCACGTAATTACTCTCCATTGGGCTGATATATAGAATTTATATATTATATGTGTTTGTGTGTGGGTGTGTATGAGCTATTTCCACAAATTTTGATTCTAAACAAAGGCAAAGGAGTGGCATACATTCAGTGATAATTTATTTCACATATTCAGGAGACAAGGATCAACTTTCTTTGTTGTCTGAGGATTTTAGTTTAATTATTTTTATGTAACGATTAAACAAATATCCTCACCTTTACTGTTTTGTTGTTTCTCACTTGTTTGTTTAATGTAGTTGCACTAAACAAAAATGGGTGTGATTAAAAGACAGACATAAAGTAATGAGAGTAGATAGGGAGATAGACAGAAATAGGGCTAGATAGATAGATAGATAGATAGATAGATAGATAGATAGATAGATAGATAGATAGATAGATAGATAATGGACTAGATAGATAGATAGATAGATAGATAGATAGATAGATAGATAGATAGATAGATATGAACAGACTGAGATAGATAGATAGATAGATAGATAGATAGATAGATAGATAGATAGATAGAACAGACTGAGATAGATAGATAGATAGATAGATAGATAGATAGATAGATAGATAGATAGATAATGGACTGAGATAGATAGATAGATAGATAGATAGATAGGATAGAGATAGATAGATAGATATGAACAGACTGAGATAGATAGATAGATAGATAGATAGATAGATAGATAGATAGATAGATAGATAGATATGAACAGACTGAGATAGATAGATAGATAGATAGATAGATAGATAGAACAGACTGAGATAGATAGATAGATAGATAGATAGATAGATAGATAGATAGATAGATAGATAGATAGATTCAGAGAAATATAAATCTAATTGCATAGATATATAGATACAGACAAAACCATATATATATATAACAGAAATAGGGTTTGTTCCAACGAGAGCAATTGGTATAGAAGAAAAAAGTGTCAGAAGCCGTGACCGTTTTGTTTAAAATGTAGATTTATTGTTGTTATTATTATTAATATTTCTTGCTTTTTGTGTGATACATAAAGTGTCCATAATGGTATTTGTGTCGCTACATGTGTTTCGAGTCTAAAGTTGACTCTCTTCAGGCGAATAAAGTCGTGACTTTACAGATCAAGATCCGTTTGTTTTTCTGATGGCCAAGATATCGTGTATATATATATATATATATATATATATATATATATATATATATATATAAGTGGTGAGCAGGTCAGATAGTTCATATGCGTGCGTGTTTTTTTTTTTTTTTTTGTTATGTTTTCTTTGTTTTTTCACACTCGCACGTTAAATCTCTTCCGTCGCCTTTTGTTTGCCATCACAATTTTTTACACTGACTTTTTTTTAATCATATCACCCCGAGCAAGGCGGTAACGCCATTGATGTGCAGGGGGCTACGTAAGAGTGAAAAGATTGGAAAAGAGAAAGCCGGAAACTACATCCTAAACATGGAACAAGGGACGAGCCTCTTCACCTGTTCAATAAACGTGGGTGGAGTGTGAACCGGGCGAAATTTGATTTCGTCTTTATACTTCAAAATTGTTTTCTACGATTTTGATTCCATTCTACGAGTCTCAGCTAGTTGTTTTTGTTGTTTTCGAAACACTATTTTTTGTAATGTTTTTTTATCGAGTTTGGATTTAGTGTGTGTGTGTGTGTGTGTGTGTGTGTGTGTGTGTGTTGTTTTGTTGAGGGATGGCTTGTATTTTTTCCTGCATCATAAGCGTGTCATAATCTGTATTTTGGTAGATAGGTATTACTCTGAATTAACCTCCACTACATTCGTGTAAGTGTTGGAAAACGTACAATTTCCTGTTGTTGGCTAGTTTAATGTTACTTCTGTTCAGGGTGACTCTTTTATTTGGACCTTTTGTCGCCCCCGCGTATATTTTTGCGCATTCATTTATTTTAATGTAAATTTACAACGCTCCTACATTCATGCGCACAAATTCTCTTTTCAGCATTTTATTGCCATGAACATTTTAACGTCCGTTCGGCCCATACTTAAAGAATTACTTCAATTGTAAAAACCTAAATTGATATGTGTATATATAAAATGTTGTTTCTAAACTCAATATGCTTTTCTTGATTTATAATCTTTTTATGACTTATAGTGGGCTATTTACAACGAGGCCAAATTCCGTTAATCTGCAACAACATACAACTACTCTCCCCATAGAAAGCCTCCCAACTATAAACTGGTGACCCGACGATCAGAAGGTTGCGTGTTCGGATCACGTCGGAATAACCCACTATAGTTTCTTCAGCTAGTATTTATTATGCAAATTCGTCGTGCTAGGGAGTAGGGGATGGATTTTAGACAACTTTTAGGGTGGTGACTATTGAAATGGGGGTATTGTTGCGTGTCTGTGGGTTCATTGTAAATGTCTGTGACGATGTAATTGTTTTTGTTTTTTATGAGTATGTCGAGGAATGGCAATTCATTGTAGCTGTATTCTAGAGTGAACTTAATTTTGGGTTGCAAGTTTTGGAGTACATTGTGTAGTTTATTTATGTCTCCCAATGCTGATCACCGAAAGATAAAACAATCATCTAGATACCTCTTCCATGATTTAGTGAATTCTGCTTTTATGTCTTCCCCATATTTGTATCCTACTTAGTTATATAGGTTTTCTTCTAGATATACCAGTGTGCGTGTTGCATATGTCGGTGCCATCTTTGTCCCCATTCCGATAACTGCTGTTTGAATATATATATATATATATAATGACATAGATAAAGAGATAGTCAGTCAGTCAGTCAGTTAAGTGCCATACGAGATACACGCTTGGGCGATCATGTCTCGAAAGAGACATCACTGATTGGGCAGCTGATTATCCTGCAATGGCTTGCCATTACTTTCTGCGGTAGAATGGTTGCCAGTCAAGGTTATAGAATCCAATCTGCCCTGTTATTTAACCCATAACTGGAGGGAAGAGACGGATTAATATTTTTCCCAAGGGTATTTGCGAGTATGACTTATAGAGCAAGGAATTTAACTGGAATTCGAACTCGACTCTATCGAGTCCTCGTTCCGAGTCGATATCTCTGTAGTATTCTTAGTTATAGATTATTTTAGATTATAGTTAAATCGTTCACAGAGATTTTTCAATGGAAATAATTTTTTTCTTTTTTTGTTTTCGTCTTTTTTTTTTTTTTTTTTTTATTCCAGAGAGATTCTAATGCTATTAGATTTTTCAATGTTGATAATCTGGAATGATTACACAAAAAAAGATAACACCCCACATCCCAGTTATTAATTCTAGCCAATATTATTTTATGGGCTTCTGCATTCAGTCTTTAATTATCTTTTGTTTTTTGTCTTTTATTGAGGGTGGGGCGGTACCATTTCACCCCAATCAAGGTGAGAATACCACTAGTACGCTAAGGATTAAAGAGAGTGAAAGTGAGAGAAAAGAGTGGGTACAGGACGTATTGGGAAATTTTCTATAAATACTTTCACGGCTTCTGCTCCGATGAACTTAGATCACTGGTGCCCCCTAAATACGAATTTGCACGAGATACTAGATGAGCAACTAGATCCCACCCTTTTACAGTGAAACCGATAAAATGCAGCCGTAACTTCTACTCCAACAGTTTCTTTCCTCGCACTTCCCGACTGTGGAATTCTCTTCCAAACGATTGCTTCCCCGACGGCTACAATCTCCAGGAGTTTAAATGTAAGGTCAATACACACCTCCTAACACACTAACCTGCTCCCATTCTATCAAGCACTCTTCCCATCTGCCCGACCCACATCCTCGCTATCCTTACTCATCTGTCACCTTTCTCCTGACATTCCCTATGTCTATCCACTCCTTCTCTTTACCTTCCCCTATGTAGCCCCATGCGCAATAGTGGCAGTGGAATGCCTTGCTTGGGGTGAGATGATTAAAAAAAAAAAAAAGGATAAAAGATGAACGGAATTCAAGAAAATTGTAGTTATCAGGGAAACAAGTAAACGGAATGAAGTTCCACGAGCGGGAAGTGCGAGAAAAGAAACTGTTCTAGAAGTGACGGTTACATCTAACATTTCAACGGTAAAAGGGTGAGACCTGGATTACAATCTGGTTGCACGCTTAAAGAGCAGTTGCCATAAAAATATTTCTAGAAAAGACAGAGGAAAGCCATGTCACGTCGGGGAGAAAGTGACTGAAGTCGGGATACCAGGTCAGGATCGATTACCTTGCAGATCCTTCTTTGAATTTTGTAAAGAACATTGAGATGAATAACAGGAGCCCCCGACCAGATATGGCAATAGTATTCAATGCATGGACGAATGGTAGACTTGTAGATGTGCAAGATGGACTCTGACGAGAAAAACGTGCTGGCCTAGCACAGTTACCCAACTTTCCTTGCAATAGATGCAGGTATAGATTCGATATAGTCGTTCCACTTCAGAGTGTTGCTTTCCTGGAGACCAGCATTAACTATGTTGATGGCTGGCAGGAAAGTTTCTCTATGGTGGTTAAATGAGAGCAGTTTTGTCTTGGGGCCATTAAAATTTGCAAGCCATTTCCTATCCCAGTTAACCACTGGTTGGAGGTCTTTTCCAAGAGCAGTGGTCAGGTTTATTTTGTCAGCTTTGACAGATTTCCTATTGAGACACGAGTAAATGGTAGTGTCATATGCATACATACCTACTTGGGAACTGATGACATTAAGAAGATCATTATTTTAAGCTCGAACAATAACAAACCAAGCAGGTGTTTGTCGTTTTTCGATATTTCAATCTCTTATGGATTGACGCTCTGAAAGCGCCAATTGGCTGATAAAAAAATAAATTAAATAAAATCCATTTCTGTTTTTTCATGTTTTATTTATTTAATCGCCAGGATTTATTCTAATTTATTTCATTTAAATATATTTAGTTGTACGATTTATTTTTTTATCTATAGGCTTAATTTGGTGCAGAATAAAGCTAAGCGGATGAGCAATGGAAATTGATGAAGATAGATCATGTTGCGCCAATGGAGGAAATGCTTGTCTGTCTAGAAAACCGAAATCCTAATTCATACCTGGTCTCGAGCATCAACCTCTTGCACTGTTGGGAGCTATGTCAGTCAGTCAAGTGCCATACGTGATACACACTTGGGCGATCATACCTCTTTTGATCCATGACTGATTAAACAGAAAATTTTCCTGTGGTAAGTTGCCATTTCCTTCTGCAGTAGACTGGTTGAAAACCAAAGCTACACAACACAATGTCCTGCTATTTAACCCATTGTTGGAGATATAAGAGATGGACTCATACTTTTCCCAAGGGTAATTTCCGCGTAAGTGAATACAACTAATTCAACAGGAATTCGAACTCGGCTGTCCGATTTTTCATTCCCAGTCGATATCCATTGCACCACAACGCACATAAGCAACTGTCTTTTTATATATATATATATATATATATATATATATATATATATATATATATATATATATATATATATATATATATATATATATATATATATATAGCATCGGGAAAAAATGGTGTGTAGAATGGGAGTATTAACGCTAGGCCTTTAAAGAGGGAGGGAGAAAGACAGCCTTCCTTAAATATCGAAATCTTAGTCTATACCTGAAAACAAAAACTGAATTAAGATAATTCAACTACCTCAACCACTAGGAGTTTTTAAATTATTTCTCATATATATATATATATATATAGTCATTCGCAGACATATCTGTTTCGCTGTATCACAGCTCATCAGTACGGTTAGACATCCGATTGCTTTTAACCCAGGATTGAAACACCACTGAATTGGCGTCAGTCGGCGATTCTACCTCTGGGCTATGGGCGCTCGGTAGAAGGATGCAGACTTTTAGCGTGTGTATCATACACCAGTGGCCAGAGTGCTCTAATTCATAACTAAATGAGAGATGCGTATATATATATATATATATATATTACAAGAAAGTGGAAGAACACGTAGATTAAAATCCCACTGTTCAAGCATTTACTTTTATAAAGAGTGCTCGATACAGAGTAGAGCTTAATATTGTAATTTTGTTAATATCACGACACAAAAATGTTCATGTTTCGAAACAGAACTGTTCCTCTTCACGTGATATGTTAAAATAAATGATGAAAACGATTTATTTTTGAAAATATAAGATGAATTCATAGTTATTGAGAAAATTAGGATGTAGTGGTTGGAGGAAAATGCTTTTAGGTGTGTCAAAACTAGTCAACCAGCATTTTGAATTATGTAACCATAGAGATAAACATTTGGGTTAAAAATAGGGGACACGATGACTTAGATCTAGACATGTCACTTTTTAATTTTGTCTCGGTAAAATACATAGTGGGACATTAGATTTTTTAAATGGGTAGACAATAATTTTTATCAGGAGTTTGATTTTAGTTTTTTTTTATTATTGAACAATAGATTTTTTTTAACTACTATCTATGAGTAAAGGGGATGGAAAGTTTAACTAGGATTAAATAATTGTAGTATTCTTAGTTATATTGTAGCAACTCATAATATATTTTTAAAAATAAATTGTTTTCACCATTTATTTTAACATATCACCTGAAGAGGAACAGTTCTGTTCCGAAACATGAAAATTTTTGTGTCGTAATATTATGCTTTTATAAACCATTGTAATAACAAAATTACAATATATATATATATATATATATATATATATATATATATATATATATAATATATATTGATTGATTGATTGATTGATTAAACTTAGTTTTTGGTCATAATAGGGTTAGACCAGTACACGTTTGCATTAAAAAGTGTTCAAAACAATTATATTGTAGAACTTTTGAATATTTTCCATTTTTAAATGAGTTATTACGCTATCTAGGTTTCTACCATGAGTGGTGTCTTCAGGCGATCGCCTGAAGACACCACTCATGGTAGAAACCTAGCAGGCGATCGCCTGAAGACACCACTCATGGTAGAAACCTTGGTAGCGTAATAACTCGTTTAAAAATGAAATATATATATATGTATATATTAAACGATAAATTTCGAATCCCCTCATCTGGGTAATGGTCTATTTTGGCAAAAGGAGATGACAGTGGTCTGTCTTATCAAACCCGGTGTGGACTTAGTTCATGTCGGAAGTACAATTTTCATCAGAAATTATATACAAATAAAGTCCGAATATTAACCTTATGACATTAATTTGGGGTCATATGAAGAATTAAATATAAATAAAAAGAGGGGAAAAGTGGTGTTGGAGTAATCACATTACATTGCATTTAAATATATGGTTCTGTTAACATTTCGACCTCTCACGCGGTGTGACGTCATTAAACCGCATTACAAATTTAGGAACTGCTTTTGCTATTTGGTGACTGTCATCGTTGCTTAGCAAAGTTTTATGTCAACACAAGATAAAATCGTCTTTGATGGTGGATGTTTTTATGTTAATGTCCTTGCAACCTCTCCGAAGTCGGCTCATGTGAGCCGAAAGCTTAGAACCAACTTAATAAAAAATTATCCAAATGTTGGAGAATTTTTGTCTTCATTGTCACCTGAAATTCAAACCAAAATACGATGTTTAGAACGGCTCATGATTAAACATTATAGACATTCACTGTCTCTTATATTTAACAGTATATGTTTAGAAAATGATCTGCTGCCTCAATACACTATATATATATATATATATATATATATATATATACAGGTTTCGTTGAATAATATAGACAAGTTGTGTCTGTTTATTTTGTGTAGGATCCTTTCGTATCTGATAAGCTTGATGGTGTTATCGTTAAAAGACGACAAGAAATCACAGTAATTGTTGATTTTTTTTATCAGGTCTGAGCTTTCGGCTTACATAAGCCATTATCAAAGAATGAACATTAACATATCGTGAACATAGAACATTTAAGTTATTAACAAAGTGGAATTAAACAAAGAGAATTAAATCAAAGAGACAAGACTTAAATGTTCTATGTTCACTATATGTTAATGTTCATTCTTTGATAATGGCTTATGTCAGCCGAAAGCTCAGACCTGATAAAAAAATCAACAATTACTGTGATTTCTTGTCGTCTTTCAACGATAGCACCATCAAGCTTATCAGACTATACGAAAGGATCCTACACAAAATAGACAAAACTTGTCTATATTATTCAACGAAACCTGTATTAATGAAAAAATGCTGCCAAAATACACACACACACACAATATATATATATATATATATATATATATATATTGGTGTATAAGCCGAATTATCGTACGACCTCTGATTTTTTTTTTCTTCATTTATTTTAATCCATCTGGTAAAAAAAAATAACCATTGTATAGTGATACCAGTCGTCAAAAATGCGTGATGAACTTTTTCCAAAAAATTACCTGTGTATAGTGAATTCGTGGCGAACCTCTAGTCTATTTCCAGCGTAAAAAACAAAAAAAACTCTTACGTATTCACGCAAATACGGTCGTGTGTATACGACGGAACAGATTTGCCTTCTTTGTATGCTGGCTCCACTAACTACGGTATGACATACTTTGAGAATGAACATTTAACTACTTTTTTATTTTTTTGATACACCTGTCCGACTATTGACATCATTAGAATACCTGTTTTCCACCTTTAAGAATAGAGGAGTATTTCTCTAAACAATCACTTCTTACATGTGAAAGATAAACTCTAAAAAGAGAAAAGAAAAAACAAAACGTTTCAATATGAACCACCCCCATTCCACTTATGAACTAAGACATTTAGGTTTTTTATTGTTTAGCTTTTTCGTCATTTTCTTCTTTTTCTTAAGTACTTTACTTGATTTATTTTAACGAAGGAAATCCGGTTGTAAAACAAAGAATGAAAACAACTTCAACAGGTGGGAAATAAATAAATAACTTTTAAAAATGTCTTTGTGTTAGTTCGACCTTATTTTCAGTTCTTTCGCGGGAAAGGGATTTTTCCAATTTTGTTAAGTAAAAAAAGTTATCTCTCTAGTCTGATTTTAAAAGATCTCTAGGTCTTAAGTGAAACGGTGGCAAAAAAAATATTTTACAATTTAGATCTTTGTTTCTGATTATCGGGCTAACATTTTTAATATTTAAATGATGTACATGTTTTTTTTTTTTTAAGTAGGGGAGAGTAAAACAACAACAACAAATCTGGACAATTATTTTCTCTGCCTATTTTTAAAAGTTTTAAACATTTTTTTTTTAAACTAGGTTACTTCCAGTAATATTGCTATTACTCTATTTTACACACTTTGTTCAGTGTATCAAAAGATCTTTTTTACATTGACGGCTTAAAAATCGATTACAAGAATAAACACAAAGAGAATATAATAGAAAAAAACCCGCAACCAACAAGGTAAGTTTACGCATTAATTTTTCTTTTTTTCTGCTACTTTGAAGTAAATACCATAATAATTGGAATTTTTTAATTATATTGTCGTCTTCAGCTATCTATTACGTTTCCTTTGATAGGCACCTTTCAAAGTTTGAGGGCAACTTTTTTGTTAAAAAAACAAAAAAACAAATGTACGATAGGGGTACTGAAAAAAAATATTTTTGTCCAAGGCGCCTTTTTTGAAGAAAAGCAAAACAGTTTTTTTTGGGTTTTTTTTTAGCAATTTGGGTCAACTGAGAATAGTTTAACACCCTCTCCTATTTCTTTTTTTTTCTTTCTTTCATTAAAAAAAAAAAACAAATGAAGTTTTGTTTTGTTGAACTTTCGCTTGAGTGAATCAATTTCCAAAATTGATCTCCGCTAATTTGTGTGTGAGTTATATGGATCGAACTCCAATATGTGTGATTTAATTCCATTGTTCCTTTTATTTTATTTTATTTTTTGTTTTGTTTGTTAGTTGTTCCCCCCCCCCCCCCGTTCATTTTTTTTCTTTTCTGTGGGAAGAGGTGCTTTTTTAACCTGCTGTTATATTCATTTTTCATCGTCGCAACTTTATCCGTTCTTTGGCAATTAAAATAAAGTGCGGTCAGTTAGAACAAAGAAATTTTATTAGAAATTTATCAACACAAGACTTGACCAGGTAAAAAGCAGGATCAGAAATCAAATTACATTCTGTGTAAACTTCTCTATTTTGAATTTTAGTAGTTTATTCAAACTTTGATATTTTCTTGTGACTAAGACCTTTTTTTTTTTTTTAACCAATAAACTTTATTGGTTAAAAAAAAAAAGGTCTTAGTCGTAAGAAAATATCAAAGTTAACATTTAAAATAATTTTTTTTTTTTTTTTTAAATTTTATTTTTGCAAAAGCCCTTGGTGAATTTACCGCAAATAGGTTACTCATCGTAAATATCAATTTATCCCCGGTAATTATAAATTTTCAAAGCGTGTCTTTTATTAAATTTTTGGCACTCTTTTGTGAGTTTGAAATTATAAATTTAAAATCAAAATTGGTTTAGCTTTCTTCGCAAAAACTCTAATCTTCAGAATGGAAAATTACCAAAAATCAGGGAGTTTTTCACATTTCGTAAGTCGTGCGAATGATTCCAAAGTCACCGTTTCTCAACCGGAGTTCCGCAGAACCCTAAGGTTTCGCAAAAAAAAAAAAAAAATGTTCCTCGAGAACAAGTAATGAAATTTTTAATTTTTATTTAATTTCATAGACGTATTACTAAATATTCTTGGTTATATACTTCTAAGTACCACCACGCAATTGCCGAGAAAACAGGATATAGCATAAGGGTTTTTTTCAAACTTAATAAAAACAAACTAAAGTTTTATCATCAAAATGTTTATGCTAAGAGGGAAGATCATATTTTATTTCTTTTAAATTTTAATCTTTTCTAACACGTTCGAAATTTCAATTCAAATTTCAATTTTGTTTTCCGTCAGTGATTCATGCTATGTTTACGTAATATTACGGAATTTTTTTTTTTTTTTTGCGTTGAAAGGCACGCTAATTTGAAAATTATTGCAAAAATTAACTAATTGTCTCTGATTTTAATGAAACTTTCAAAAATTATTCACAAAGGAATTAAATTATTTATGCAATTATTATTTTTAGAAAATCTTGGTGAAAATATTTTTTTACATCTGTTACCCAACCCTCACACACTAATTGCATAAAACTTCGAGAAATATGAGCTACACCATCTTTTTTTATTAGCTAAAAAATGCAGGACTCATTGGGAAATGTAAATCATGTCAATTTTTTTTTTTATTACGACACTGTTTTTCTTTTTTTTTCTTTTTTTTACTATGGAAACTTATAAGAGAATTATTAAAAGGTCACATGTTTGAAGGGTTGTTACCCTTACGAAATGTTAATTGGGTTATGTCAATTTTTGGCCGCCATACTTCCAGATTGATTGATAACAGGTGCTGTCATAGCCTACTCGAAAGGTCAGAACTTTGTGATTAAGAAATACTTTAATTCTAAATTTCATTCAATAAACAAGTAATGTTTGTTTCAAATCAGATTAATTTGACTTTAAACTTGCTAATTTTCCAAAAATAACGAGTGAAAGATGTATATTTTTTTGAAAGGTTTTTAAAACCGAGAATTAACTTTTGTTTACAAATGTGTCGATCGCTCAAAAACAGAAAATATGGCCGAAAAATTTTAATTTAAAAAAAAAAACTCAATTTTAGATTCCAATGAATATAATTTCAGTTTGAAATACACCAAAGTATTTTGCTAAGTGAAAATAGTAAATTTAATCATTTAGATTTCAATAAAGCTGAAATTGAAGTTTTAAGAAAAAAAGTTTTGTGTTTTAAAAATTCAATTTAAAACTTACGTATCGAAAATGGAATAGAGGTACCTACATCTAACCAGTTATGTTATTAAAAAAGGTAAATTTTTTATTTGTTCCCCGAATGCCTTTACCCCGTCAAATCTTTCCTGAACTTCCTTAATTACGTGCAAAATATATGCTGAACTCAAATCGATAATTGTTTATTGAAGAAACCTACCTTTTTTCATATTATCTACCAGAAAAAAAACCGTTCTCATTTCTGATTCACCGCTGAATAACTTAAGACGTAGGATAATTATTTCGGCCTGTTTACTTCCTTTGAGCAAATTCTCCGCGATTTGTTTGGTTTCGGAACTCAATTTCCGCGTAGTAATTACATAAAGGAAGTAAATTGGTCGAAAAATCGGCAAACTACGCGTGAAGTCATTCTTTGAAGCATGGTTACGGGGTGAGATAAACAGCGAAAAGTTCGATATTTTTCTGGTTGTAAACTTGAAAAAAGGTAGGTTTCTTCAATAAACAATTATCGATTTGAGTTCAGCATTTACATTTTCACGGAAATAATGTTTTGGAAAGATTTGACGGGGTCAAGGCCTTCGGGGGAACAAATCAAAATTTACCTTAAAATATATAACAATCATTGGGAATGTATTTAGTGATGTCTGTATTTATTCTTTAAAAAAATTGGTATATAGTTTTGTTTTTGCGCAGTGTTTACTTTAGACCTTTAAGGGTGACGCAAGAAGAGTAAAAAAAGTTGAGAATATAGAGCCCTACTCTAGAACAAGTACATGAAAATATTACTAAATGTTTCTAAAATAGTTGAAGGTGTAAAATATAAAACGACAATTTTTACATCGTGATCGGAACGGCAATTTATCCATCTCGAGTCATGATTAAGAAATATGACGAATTGAAAATAAGCCCTTTAAAATAACCCCATTAAAAGTGGATCACGACAGTATATTTTCTATTTCTGCTGAACTCGTTAAAAGTGCATCAAAAACTTTTTTGATTGGTCACTTTTCCTCTCGCATGCATGTAGACAAGAGTTCGCGCCGAAAATTGAAATGTTCGAAGTAAGCCGGTCACATGACCAAGACCAATATATAAATTTTCTGGCGCAAGACTAAACCATTAGTGAGAATTCTGAAAAGGCACCTCGAAGCGGTATGATGGTTAACCAGCTTGTCTCGCTAGAAATATTACAATTGAGTACTCACCGGGTACATCATACTTTCGCCCTTCTGCCACATCTTAGAAAATCATAATTGTCTTTTAAGATGAAATTTTTTATTTGGGTTTTTGGTTTCATGTACCCCCCGCTTTTTTTTTTTTTTTTTTTTCGTTACATTTCATGTGTAAATTTTATAAATGTTTTGTATATATTTTGGGCATAAAGAATTTTTTTAAATTCATGTGGGGTTTATCTCCTTTTTTAGGTTCTCTGAATGTATGATGTGCGTTATGGTGCAGTGGATATCGATTCGGAACGAGGAATCAGGGAGCTGAGTTCGAATTCATTGCATTCACTTACGCGCAAATACCCTTGGGAAAGGTATTAATCCGTCTCTTCCTTCCAGTTATGAGTTAAATAACAGGACAGATTGGCTTCTATAGCCTTGGCTGGCAACCACTCTACCGCAGAAAGCAATGACAACCTATTGCGGGATAATCTTCTGCCCAGTCAGTCATGTCTCTTTCGAGACATGATCGCCCAAAGCGTGTAACACGTATGGCACTTTAACTGAACGTATAAGGTTATATATGATGGATTGATGGACGATGGCTGGGTTCTTATGCATGGAGAATTGTAAAGAGTGATTGGGTCGTGAGTCGGATTAGTTAGTTATAGGATAGTTATTGATGATCAGCCTCGGTTTTTGTTACCCCACCAATCATCGGCTTTGTGCCAAAATTGTATTTGTATGCAATAAATCTTGTGAGAATTTCAAAGACGAGGAACAGGCACTTGAAATCTTGTTCTATTCAAACCGAGAAATTAGCACTGTGGTGATACGTCCGAACAAAAGCGAGAAACCGGATGTTGGCTCTCTCACAACAAAAAGGTAAATGAATAAAACTCGTCGTGCGCATCCGAGTTTGCGCAGATGTTCCAGTTGAAAAATAAAAATTAATCAAATATCAAATTTCCATTTCGCGAGCCTACGCGAATTTTTTTTACCAGCCAATGGGAAGCCCGGAATCAAATACAAGGATGAAATTCGAAACGAGCTGCTTTTGACCCAAAAGGCAGATATAAAAATCGGAGACAAAAAGCATCGTTAGACAAACGGTGATAGGATAGTTATCAGTGCCTCCCCTTGACTTAAGTCGAGGTGAGACGCTGATTTGATATGTGATTAATTTTTATTTTTCAACCGGAACATCTGCGCAAACTCGGATGCGCACGATGAGTTTTATTCATTTGCCTTTTTGTTGTGAGAGAGCCAACATCCGGTTTCTCGCTTTTGTTCGGTCGGTATCACCACAGCACTTATTCTGGGTAAAAAGCAATCGGATGTCTAACGACCCTTTTGCATCTCATTCAGCGTAAATCGATGAGATAGTTTAAGTTGATTAACAACCAACACATTATCAAACTTTATTCTCAACGGAGGAATTTTACGAAAAATACACAGCAAAGACCTGCAGCAAAAAGAATCTTCAGTTTATAAAAAAAAAATTTCGACGAACACAAAAAATACAATGCAAGGTAAATAACTACTTAGTTTTTATTTCTTATTGTTTAAAAAAAAAAGTCAAACCAGACGAGACCAATATCATACTGCTACCAGAGAGCAGACTGGGACTCGTTCCGAGACTTCCTCTGCGACGTCCCCTGGAACAACGTCTTCGATCTTCCTATCGAAGACTGTGCGTCCGAGGTCTCCTCTTGGGTTAAGGCTGGCATCGATGCTTTTATCCCGGCCAGGAAATTCCAGCTAAAATCAAATTCGTCCCACTGGTTCTCACCCGCTTGCTCGGCCGCCATTGCCCACCGGAACCATTTCTTCCGGCTCTATCGAAGCTGCTCGTCGAATCAAAACAGGCACCTTTTCGCCTCAGCACGGAACAAGTGTAAAAAAGTACTGAACGGTGCTCAGAGGGCGTTTGCTACCAGAATGAGGCAACGCATAGCATCCTCTAAGTTTGGCTCCAAAGATTACTGGCGACTCTGCAAAAGCGTGCTCAACAAGAGCATGACTTCAATACCCCCACTAATCAATGAATTTGAAGTTCTCACCACCCCAGCGGACAAGGCTGAATGCTTTGCCCGTAGATTCTCCACCAATTCGACACTGGAATACCTACACCCGACTTCCCACCCAGAACTAAGGCTCAACTAAATAACGTCCACCCTCGCTGTTCTCCAAGATAATTGCACAACTTGACCCACACAAAGCGAGCGGCGGGAACGGAATCCCAATCATAGTACTGAAGAAATGTGCCCCAGAACTCTCCTCTGTCCTCTCTAAACTCTATAACCTCTGCCTATCTGATTCCTGTTTTCCTGCCTGTTAGAAGTCCTCCTGTGTAGTTCCTATATTTAAGAATTCTGGCAAACCCTCAGACCCCGCCAATTACCGTCCTATTAGTCTCCTTCCAATCTTCGGCAAAGTTTTCGAAGCCATTATCAACGCCGAGGTGATTCAGCATCTCACGGCCCACGGGCTTCTCTCTGACAAACAGTACGGGTTTCGCTTCACCAGGTCTACTGCTGATATGCTAACGACCATTACCGAGTACATATACTGGGCACTTGACAAAAATGGCGAAGCCCGAACCGTTGCCTTGGATATCTCCAAGGCGTTCGACAGGGTCTGACACGCTGGCCTCTTATGCAAACTGCGGAGCTACGGGATAACTGGACACCTGTTTGACCTCATCCAGTCATTCCTCTCTAACTGCACATTGAAGGTAGTATTAAATGGGCATGCCTCCCAAAACTACCATACGAACGCGAGCGTCCCTCAAGGTTCTATCCTAGGTCCCACGCTCTTTCTGATGATCTCCCCGACGCCATTAGATCCCAAGTAGGCATGTACGCCGATGACACAACAATCTACTCTCGCCTCGATCAAAAACCAGGTGTGGGCGACAAAGCGAACCTCGTTGCCGAGCTTGAAAAGGACGATCAATCCGTAGTGGCCTGGGGTAAGAAATGGCTAGTAAATTTCAATGCTTCTAAAACGAAGCTGTTATCAACTAACCACCATAGACAATCGCTTCTTCCTCCCATTAGCATGGGACAGGCTTGTCTCCCAGAGAGTAAAACACTACGCCTCCTTGGCCTTACACTTTCGGCGGACCTCAAATGGAATGACTATATCGAATTCATTGCCAAATCTGCCGCTATGAAAGTTGGCTCTCTGTGCAGGGCCCGGAAGTTTTTCCCACCTGAATCTATCCTGCACATATACAAATCTACCATCCGCCCGTGTATTGAATACTGCTGCCATATCTGGTCGGGTGCCCCTGCTGCTCTCCTTGGGCTTCTTGACAAAATACAAAGGAGGATCTGTAACGTAGTTGATACTGACTTGGCAGACCGGCTGCAGTCTATCTCACCGGCGCGATGTGGCTTCCCTGTGCCTCTTCTACAAGTATTTTCATGGCTTCTGCTCCGATGAACTTAGATCACTGGTGCCGCCTAAGCACGAATTTACACGAGATACTAGATTAGCAACTAGGTCCCACCCTTTTACAGTTAAACAGATAAGATGTAACCGTAAATTCTACTCCACAGCTTCTTTTCTCGCACTTCCCGACTGTGGAATTCCCTTCCACAAGTCTGCTTTCCCGACAGCTACAATCTCCAGGTGTTTAAATGTAGGGTCAATAAACACCTATCACACTAACTCCCAATTATTCTCAGAAAACTCTCATGTACCCAACCCTCATTCTCGGTATCCTTACCCGCCTATCACCCACCCTCTGACATTTCCTATATTTAATCATCCTTTCTCCACTCTATGTAGCCCCCTGCGCAGTAGTGGCAGTGACATGCCTTGCTCGGGGTGAAACGCTTATAAAAAAAAAAGTTATTGAACAGTCTTGATGAAACAAATCATTTAAGAATATTTAATTAAATCTTGATTTTGAACTGTATTACTTTGTAGCGGATAAGAAATTAAAATCAACCTTCTTTACTTTTACAAAAATTCACAATGACGTGTGAAATCCTGGTTTTCCAAATAGAAAAAGGGTTGACCATCTGCTTAAAGAAAAAGTAGAACCCAGATTTCACAAGTAGTTGTTAAAATGATTTTTGACCAATGCGAGCGACTTTCTTATTTGTTCAAGCTTTTCATGTGAGGTACACAGACATCTTTGTCTCTTACGTGATCGTCTTGCTTCAACTTGACCTTGAAATAGGCTTTGTACTCTGTTTTTGTCGTTTTGTTGGTAATCCTTCTCTTCCGAGTGTTATTTCCAGTTCACTGTTCTATTAAACATATTTTTAACCTGAAATAATATAGAGCATAAAAGCGAGGTAGACAATAGCATGAGTAATCAATGAGTCATAGATATCATAGACAATCCTTTGAATTACACGGTTCATTGGCCTCGATTTGTGAATCTTTTATCTCCGCTTCGTTGAATACATTGTTCCAAGATACCTCGCTATTAAAACTCGTCGTTTGTGACGGCACGGGTAAAATTATAAACAATAAAACTCTAGTTATGTGTATTCAGTAAAGTATTCTTTGTAACAAGAAGAAACATTTACAGGATTTACATTATTCGGACTATTGTCGTCATCTTTGTTGCCATTTGTACGACGTTTAAAAATCATTCTATTTGTCTATATTTCTGAGATGAGGTAGTGTGTTTACATTATTCGGACTATTGTCGTCATCTTTGTTGCCATTTGTACGACGTTTAAAAATCATTCTATTTGTCTATATTTCTGAGATGAGGTAGTGTGTTTACATTATTCGGACTATTGTCGTCATCTTTGTTGCCATTTGTACGACGTTTAAAAATCATTCTATTTGTCTATATTTCTGAGATGAGGTAGTGTGTTTACATTATTCGGACTATTGTCGTCATCTTTGTTGCCATTTGTACGACGTTTCGAACGTTGTACAAATGGAAACAAGGATGAGGACAAGAGTCCGAATAATGTAAACACACTACCTCATCTCAGAAATATAGACAAATAGAATGATTTTTAAACGTCGTACAAATGGCAACAAACATGAGGACAATAGTCAGAATAATGTAAATACTGTAATTACTACTACATCTCAGAAATACAAAGAAATTACTTAAAAATAACTTTTTCATTTTTGTGCAAAAATAAAGTTAGTAGATCTAGACGTCGAAATGTCCCAACAAGAGGCATATACAGTACTGTACAAAAGTATTAGGACAAGAACTATTTTATCTTTTATGAGGAATACTGACAGAAAATAAACAATTTAATTAAAGTAATTTGATTTGATTTACTCAACAAATGCTTTAACAAGAATAAAATACTTGTTACAAAATAAATTTAATATTTAGTATAATAGCCTTTTGCTTTGATCACAGCCTTTATTCTTTCAGATACTGACATCACAAGCTTCTTCAATGTATCTAATGGTATCTCCTGTCAAGCAGCTTGTATTTGTTCCCAAAGTGTCTTGCGAAGTAACATTAGATTTATCAATATTTTTTTTATCCAAAATATCCCATTGATGTTCAAAAGAGTAGTTTCAAAATAAACCTGTTTAATAGGAAAAATTAAATATAACTTTTTGAATACATTTCTTTTACACCTAGTTTTAAATAATCAATATTTATTAGCAATTTACTTAGGTTTTCACCCTGTATTTGAATTTGTGACGTTTTTAGGAAAATCACCCCTGTCCTAATACTTTTGCACACTACCGGTCGTGTGCAAAAGTGTTAGTACAGGGTTGATTTTTAAACTTTATTTTGATGCTTCGTAAAAGATAAAAGATAAAATAGTTCTTGTCCTAATACTTTTGCAAAGTACTGTATATATACTAGGTGCGATTGGTAAATTGTCGCAATTATTTTGATGCCTCATAAAAGATAAAATAGTTCTTGTCCTAATACTTTTGCAAAGTACTGTATATATACTAGGTGCGATTGGTAAATTGTCGCAATTATTTTGATGCCTCATAAAAGATAAAATAGTTCTTGTCCTAATAATTTTGCACGGCACTGTATTTCTTACAAATGATAATTGAGTTTCGCTTTGCTGCTTGTACCTCTGTGACTGAAGCCTTAAAATCACACTTGGCTATACAATCTTATTGCTCCTGGCAACTCTCCACCAGTCACTTTCCCACCGCCATAATGAAGCTTCCCTATGCCTTTTCTATATTTTTATAATTGTTCTGATGATCTCTAGGCTTTATGAGTTTAACTGCAATACAAGATTGACATTAATATTTCATCATTTTACAGTTGAACTGGCTAAATGTGTAGGGGTCTCGGAGATATTTGGTAAATTGGCCTTGTGCCAAACACGTCTGAAGTCCCCACAATTTAAATATCAGAAGGTTGGTTGTTGAAATGTGAAAGGATAATATATTTCGTGTGTACATTAAAGCAAAGATTTATTTACAGAATGACAAAAATGTAAGAAGGAAAATATAAGTGAAATTTTGTTAACTGAACACTATAACACATTTGTGAGAAGAAAAATGTTCATTGTGAAAATGCACGCAGTTTTGTAGTTAAAATCTTTTGTAGAGAAATGTGGGTATTAAAAATGTCCGCAGACGTTTAGAGTTCATGGTTATGTAATAGCGGAATGTAAAGTCTTTGTTCCTTCCTCTTTTTAGTAGGTCGCGACAGGTTGAGAGAAAGAGAAGGCAAAACAAATAAAAAAATAGTACTTAACTCGTACATTTGGTTTTTGCTGTTGTCCTCTTAAGCGGCGTGGTGTGAAAATGAAGAAAAGGACGCTGGAAGAAGTCGAATGAAACTGTGGCGTGACCTACGTCCGGGTTGGCGTGGAGTGAAAAGAAAGAAAAGAAAATTGGCAGTGAGGGCAAGTCAGCTTGAAGTTTCTTCTTTACATGATGAGATGCTGTCAGTTACTGCTTCCATTCCATCTGACGGAGTGGTTTTGACAGGTTAGTGTCGTGATTTAAATAGTCAAGATTTTCATGATGCCGGCTCCAGCAAGCCTTTTCGCGTCTAGATGTGAAAATACGTCATATATGAATTTGCTGTTTTAAATCCATTCAGGATTCAGAATTTGCTTTTCGCACTGACTTGTGAATTTTTCTTAGCTGGGTTTCTCCAAAGCAGTTTGAATCCACTTTTGCGGGTCTGCTATTTTATTTTGGGCTTCTACCAAATGCTTTTAGTCGTACCTATCACATTACAGACTCTCCTTTGGAGTCTGTCAAGAACACTGAGGAGAACGGCAGGGGCACCTGACCATAAATGGCAGCAGTACTCCATGCACGGACGGATGGTTGACTTGTATATATGCAGGATGGGTTCAGGTGGAAAAATCATCCTGGATCGACATAGTGACCCAACCTTTTAGTCGTTTGAATCCGATTTTGCGCGTGTGTTTTTTTAGTTGGTAGATGAGTATTGACTTTGCATTTAAATTTCTGGAGGTTGTAGCCGCCAGGAAAGCAAGAATACGGGAGCGAGTTCCACAGACGAGAAGTGCGAGAGAAGAAGCTGCAGGAGTAGAATTGTCGTCTGCATTTGGCTAACCTGACTGTGAATGGGTGGGACGCAGTTGCCAGTCTGGTTGCACGAGTAAACACCTGTTGAGGAGGCATCAGTGACTTAAGCTCATCCGAGCAGAAGCCATGAAAGTATTTATAGAACAGACAAAGGGAGGCCACATTTCGACGATGGGGAAGTGGCTGCAGTCGAGTCGCCAGATCAGTACCTATCACATTACAGATTCTCCTTTGGAGCTTGTCAAGAACACTGAGGAGAACGGCAGGGGCACCTGACCATAAATGGCAGCAGTACCCCATGCACGGACGGATGGTTGACTTGTATATATGCAGGATGGGTTCAGGTGGAAAAAACATTCTGGATCGACATAGTGACCCAACCTTTTAGTCGTTTGAATCCGATTTTGCGCGTGTGTTTTTTTAGTTGGTTCATGGATTATATAGGATTTGTATCCTATAGATGTAACCATAACTTTTACTCTGACAGTTTCTTCAATCGCACTTCACGCTTGTGGAATTTTCTTCTGGCTTCTTGCTTCCCAGTCACCTTTGATAATCAAAAATTTAAATGCACTCAAAATATTTATCTCCTGGCTTCTTAGTTCCCGTTCTTTTGACGTTCTCTCTCCTTAGTAGATTTTTTTCCTCATATTCTCAAACATTCAGTAACTCCTTGCATCTTAGTGGTTTTATTGCCTTTTTTGGAGCGAAATGATAAAAAAAACTGTTTTTTCTCAGATAAAAATATAAGGTAGATTCAATCCTTATCAAAAGCTATATGTTCTTTAGTAAGGCCTGTAATACTTCTCGCTCAGTCGATATCAATTTCAGTTTGAAAAATAAAATAAAACAGTGGTAGCTACCTACGAAACGGCATATCTCGTTGATCTACCCGAAGAGCAACACTTCTATTGGTCATGTTTCAATTCGACCGCATTGACTCTCTCTCTTACTTGTTTAATCATTTCACCCCAAGCAAGGCAATAATGCCACCAAGACGCAATGGTCACTGAGAGTGGAAGAGAATGAAAAAACTTCAGAGAGGTAAAAAGAATAATAAAAGAGCAAGTTTCAGGAGGACAGAAGATTGCGATTGGCCTTGCATTTGAATTTAGGAAGGTCGTAAGTAACAGAGAAGCAATTCACAGATGATAAGTATAAAAGAAGAAACTATTAGAATAGAACTTACGGTGACATTTAGCTATTTCAACAATAAAACGATGAGACCTTTCAGTCAATCTATGAGTATGCTTACGTTCAAGGATGTGCATTGTGGTGCAGTGGATATCGGCTAAGAACGACAAATCGGGGAGCTAAGTTCAAATTCTAGTTGACTTCCTTGCATTCACTTACGCACAAATACCCTTGGGAAAGGTATTAATCCGTCTCTTCCCTCCAGTTATGGGTTAAATAATAGGATCGATTTGGTTCTATAGACTTGTCTGGCAACCAGTCTTCCGCAAAAAGCAATGGCAACCTACTGCGGGATAATCTTCTGCTCAGTCAGTCATGTCTCTTTCAAGAAATGATCGCCCAAAACATGTCTCACATATGGCACTTAACTGACTGACTGACGTTCAGGCAGTCGAGGTACCAAAGAGAGATCACTAGAACTGCTCTGAAAATATTGATACTATAGCAAAGACAGAGGGAAGCTAAATAGGGAAGTGGCTGAAGTCCAGGTACTAGGTCGAAACCTGTTTGTCTATTTAATAATACTAACACAAGAATTTGGGTCAGAAATCGAAAGCAAAGTGCTATCCCGTTAATGCGAATAGCCTTACTTCATTCGTTTGTTTTTGTAAAAGGTTAGTAATGGATATGTGGATAGCGTGAGAATTATCAACACGTCGAGTGGGGCGTGCATGTTGTGTTCAAATTCTGACGCTGTTTCTTTCTGTTGTGACCTGTTAGGGCCAGGAAGAAAAACACGAAAACAAGAAAGTAGGTTGAACCAGTGTATTGGAATAACAGAACAAATATATAAAATAAGTGTGTTATTCGTCAGAAGATAGAAGCGTCCATTTGAACTGTTAAGTTACACTAAGTCTCGACTGCCGCTTTTAGGAAGTCTCAAAGGTTAGTATTTATGAAGAAGGAAGTGTTCATTCCAATGTAGATAGGGCACCATAACACTTTCACTTCACATAAATACCCTTGGAAAAGTCGCGAATACATCTCTTCTCAGTTACGTTTTGAATAGCAGTACAAATTGGGCTCATAGGGGATTGCCTGCGGTTGGCTTTACCAGATTTACCTAGATATTATTAGGTGGGTCTGTGTAGAAACTTTTAAAAAAAAAGACATTTTTCTTGTGCTTTTTTTTTTCTTTCTTTCAACATACAGTAGTGGCAACACGAGATGAGACAAGATAAGGATCATAGCAATAATGCCTAACAAGTAACACTGAGTTTTGATAAAGGACAAGGGGCATAACAATAATGCCTAATGAGTAATACAGGGTTTTGATGGAAGACAAGGATCATAGCACCATGCCTAACACTGTGTTTCGACAGAGGACACGGATCATGGCAACAATGCCTAACACTGTGTTTCGACAGAGGACACGGATCATGGCAACAATGCCTAACACTGTGTTTCGACAGAGGACACGGATCATGGCAACAATGCCTAACACTGTGTTTCGACAGAGGACACGGATCATGGCAACAATGCCTAACACTGTGTTTCGACAGAGGACACGGATCATGGCAACAATGCCTAACACTGTGTTTCGACAGAGGACACGGATCATGGCAACAATGCCTAACACTGTGTTTCGACAGAGGACAAGGATCATGGCAATAATGCCTAACGAGTAACACAGAGCACCAAATATTAAAATAAAATCTCAGTTGGGGAAAATAGCTTTTAAAATTTTATCTCGATTCAAAATCCAGTGCATTTTAACACCTTTTTGAATCCTCCTAATTAATTTTGTACAATCAAATAATTCTTTAAAAAAGTATACGGTTGCTTTCACGTCTAACGATATGCTCGAATGTTTTTCTGAAGAATATAACATACTTGCCCGGAAACGATTGTCTTGAGTGATTCTTAATCGATTTTCCGTGATGGTTTGACGAGTTACACAGAGAGAAAAGCTCTCTTTTTTTTAAACCGGAACATCAAAGATCCCAGTTTAATGGACCTTTTGTGTTCTTCAGTTTTACGCGAATGTAGTCTATGACACGCCAGTTTTTAAAAAGAAAATTCATCTATGTGGGTTTCTGCTTTGTTGGCAGAGCACAGTTTTCGTTCCGGGCGGAACGACGCTGATGAGGAGCAGTCCGTTGCCGTTTCGCTTCCCTATCCTATTCTTTCTCTTTCGAGGATGACTACCAGCCATACTTCTACGTGCCGTGTTCCTTCAGTACGTAGATTATGACTCTCCACAGTTTCCTGTTCTTTGTAGATTTGAATAAATTTTGTCTTTTTGTTATTTTTCCTAAACCTTGTTCAATACTCGATTTAAGCAAGATCATTAGATAGGTGATGCATTGTTTCCCTACTCCCGAGACTGGATGTGGCGGGGGATCTTGATGAGTCCCTTGGCAGTGCTTTCTCACCCTCGCTATCTTATGAATATTTGCTTTTTCTTCTACCTACATTTATATAATTTAAAAATTAATGACAACTATCATAGAATGTAAACTTTTCACAGATTTTGACGTCATTCTTTTTTTCTTGTCCAAATCCATGAAATTGCTTTGCCTATATTAAGTCTAAAAACACTATATAAATTCACTACGTTTTATCGATAATGTTGAATGTGTTAAAATTATTCAACTGTTTAACAAAAAAAAATTACAGCAAAACATTGGTTTAAGATAAATGTTCTGTTAAGATATGTTTCTATAACGGAATAATCCATTATGACACGACACGTCTCTATAACGGAATAATCCATTATGACACGACACGTCTCTATAACGGAATAATCCATTATGACACGACACGTCTCTATAACGGAATAATCCATTATGACACGACACGTCTCTATAACGGAATAATCCATTATGACACGACACGTCTCTATAACGGAATAATCCATTATGACACGACACGTCTCTATAACGGAATAATCCAATTATGACGGACACGTCTCTAATAACGGAATAATCCATTATGACACGACACGTCTCTATAACGGAATAATCCATTATGACACGACACGTCTCTATAACGGAATAATCCATTATGACACGACACGTCTCTATAACCGGAATAATCTATAATTGTGTATTTAGGCAAGAAAATTTTCTTTTAGACATGTTACATTAAATAAATTGCAAACGTCTGCTTATTATTAATAAAATCCGTTCATATTTACAGATAATCTTTCATGTATTATAAATTGAAAGATGTCAGAAATTAGCTGTAACGTTGACAGATGTTATCATTCATTTCTCAAAGTACCCAAGTACTTTCAATCTCCTTCCGAGATCATTTTCAGGGGTGTGAGTTATGGTAACAAAAAATAACTGCAAAACTGAGTTGCTAAAAAATTACTGTAAATTTATTCTGCTACAAATATAACTGTTGACAAATTGCTAGCGTTCATTAGAACGTGAAAATTATCCAAAATAGAATTTTTTTTTATATATTGTAATGTCATGGTCATGCACATGTTAAAGCATGAAATATCTGTTCTTTTTACAAACGTTTTAGAATATTACTACAGTATTCATGGTTGATTCTATTAATTCAGGGCTTACGTGTTTTAATGAATATTCTCTCGAGAATATGTAGTATGCTTTTGTTGTTTTCTTGGTGTAGGATAGTTGTGTTATCGATCCTTATTTTTATATTGTGAATGTTTTTTTAATCATTTCACCCCGAGCAAGGCAGAAATGCCACTGATGAGCTGGGGGCTACATAACTGTAAAAAGATTAATTAGAAAAGAGTGAGGAGTACAAACTAGTTAGAAAGTAGCAATAGAAAGCTGAGAATGCAGGTGCGATGACAGATACATAGGTGGAGAGAAAGGAAAGGATACACGGGGGTGGGGAGCGAGCTAGAGTCCAGTGGTTAGTAGATGAGTATTGACATTGCATTTAAATTTCTGGAGGTTGTAGCCGTCAGGAAAGCAAGAATATGTAGACAGGAATGTTGTTGTAGATGTCTAGAAATGGGCGAATGTTCAGACAAATGTAATGTAACGCATCTATTTAATGTAGTTGTTATAAATACAATATATATATATATATATATATATATATATATATATATATATATTTTTTTTTGTTGGAGATACATTCTCTCAAGGGACATTTGAATTGACATATAATGTTGGTTTTACGTAACACATCAGTTATTGGGGAGGAGTTATTACAGATAATTAAATTAGTAGTATTGTACCTTTTTATAATTTTTTATTTGCATTAGCGAGAGATATATTAGTATAAATGAGTTTTTTATTATTTTCTCATCCTGTTTGTAGTTATCGTGCATCTGTTTGCAATAGAAGGGTTTGATATGTTAAGGGTCTTTTGTGGAAGTACCATATTTTGCTTGGTGTGTATTAAGGTTTTTAAAATATCGTCTTATTTCTTCATCTACAATGTGGTTTGGGAAGTCATTATTAATAAGTCTGCTTAATATTTTTAGTTCAGAGTAAAATATCTTTTTTGTAAAGGAGTTGATTTGTGCTCAGTTAATCATGTTGTGTATAAGTGCTATTTTGTAGTAGTTAGGACATTCACTGTTATAGTTGAGAGTGCAAGAGTTTTTGCTGGTTGTTTTTTTTATATGGGGAGGTAGTAAATGTGTTATTGTTTGTGTCTATTAAAATGTCAAGGAAAGGGATTTTGTTATCTTTGTTAAGTAAAAGTTTTTGGGATATTTATTATTTCTTCTATATTTTTAACTAATATAAGAATACCATCAACATATCATATGTAGATGGAGGGTTTTTTTCTGACATCTTTCAATTATAATACGCAAAAGATTATTCATGAGTATGAATGGATTTTATTAAAAATAAGCAGATACAATGTTTTCAATTTATTTAATGTGATATATACATACACACACATAAGAAAATAAAGGAGCAGGTAGATTAAAAAACACTGTTCAAGCATTCACTTTTACAAAGAGTGATCAATACAAAGTAGAGCTTAATAGTCCATAGAAAGTTAAAAAGTCTAAACCCAAAAGTCATAATCAACATTAATTTAAAAGTAATAAACTTCCTTGATGTAACACTAGACTTAGTCAATGATACTTATCAACTATACATATAACAAAATGAATATGCATTATACATCCACCCAAAGTCTAATCACACCCACTAGTATAATTAAACACCTCTATAGAATTAGTAAAAACCTTTCTAATGGAGAAGTATTTTATAAACATAAAGGTTTTTATAATAATGCCCTAAAGAATAGTGGCTATAAAAACCATGTTATTAAATACATTAAAAAATATGACTATAACAGGAATAATAGAAATAGGAAAATCATTTGGTATACCCCTTCTTTTAACCAAATTATTAACCAAATCTTTTAACCAAATAATACTTTTTGAATTATTATTGAATTAGTATTATTTTTTAATACTTTTAACCAAATCTTTTAACCAAATGATTAACACTAAGTTAGGACTGAAGTTCCTCAATTTAATTAAGAAACATTTCCCCTAATAATAACACTATAAATAAAATTTTTAGTAAAAATACCCTTAAATTATAGTTGTACAATCTGGAAAAGAATATTAAAAATCATATTAAAACCTTAAACCAGCACATGAACCAAAGTAACAATAATTATCCATATAATGAAAATAACAATAATTTTTTGTAATTGTCGAAATTAATATTTTCATGAATTCTAACAATTGCCCACTGGAAAATAGGTATCTAACAAATTCTGTTGTGTACCAATGTAATATAACATCAAAAGAAAACTCAACTATTAAAAAAAGTTAACACTGGATCTACTAAGAACATTTTTAACAGTGTTGGTATTTGCATTTAAATTCCTTCAAAAACGAGTACCAAAACCAAACATCCCTTTCTGCATATTTTTGGAAGTTAAAGTACATAAACAAAACCCTCAAAGTAAAATGGAAAAATTCTGAAAAAAAAAAGAATCTGTAAGTTGTTCTACAATATCTGCCCTTTGTGCCTGATTGAAAAACTGCAGATTTGAAGGTCCCCTAAAAATAAAGAATTACTGAATCATTGAGATGAACTAACCATTTTATGTAAACATCAAAAATATTTTTCTTTAAAATTTAATTAATTACAATGCTTCATTAATGACATATGCTTTAATATAACTTAAAATTTAAAATTATTTTACTAAAATAAATGACCCACACAATACTTATTTAGATTTCTTAACTACAATATAACTTAGTATACCATGCAAATTTATAAATCTAATTCTAGCCTAAACATTCCAGCCGCTTTACTTATGAGATAGTACAAAATCTAATTTAAAAAAATAAGAAACCCTAAAATACAACCTGGTGTTAAACATTATCTACACATTTTAATAATATATGGTCCCACTATATATCTTAACAAGAAAAAAATATTTCTCTTTAAAATTTAATTAAATACAATGTTTCATTGGTAACTTATGCTCTAATATAAGTCGGAGTTGCTACGCCCTAAGCCATAGGTGCATGGAATTAAAAAAGGGAAATTTTAACCTGTTTTATATAAACAGTGTATACACACACCAGTCACCGAAAGAACTCTCTTCATATCTGAAGAGTCACACATATATCGCAGAAGGGGAAACTGTTTTTAAAATTTTCTTCTCTAGAGAGCTCAGTTGTAATAAGAGCATAATATATCAGTCATCCACATACAAGCATGTTTCACTGTATCACAGCTCATCAGTGTGGCTAGACACATCCACTTGCTTCTGGCAGGAATCGAAACTTTACCAATTTGGTGTCAGTCGGAGCCGCTACCCACTAAGCCATAGGCACATGGAGTCAGAGAAGGGAAATTTTAGCATGTTATATATAAGCAGTGTATACACACACCAGTCACCGAAAAAACAGGATTCATTTCTGAAGAGCCACGCATACATATATATATATATATATATATATATATATATATATATATATCTGTGTGAGAAAAATGTCATAAACATAGGAATCTGCACAGCATGGTGGTTGTTGACTTCTTACCACAAGTAATCTTCAGATCATGAATGCACAATCCTTCACACTTCTTACATAAATATTGCAAATTTTAAACAACGTGTGTGTGTGTGTATATATATATATATATATATATATATATATATTGTCATCCGTAGACAGATCTGTTTCGCCGTGTATATATATATATATATATATATATATATATATTTAAAGAGTGAGGGATATTCCTTGCAAACATCTTTGGATTTTATTTCTCATTTATTTTTATCCATTTCCTTTTGAACATATTTTAATCTTAAAAGAGATGAAAAACGGTGCGGGTGGGAAGAATTGCCAGAGATGAAATTTAGAATGGAATGCAAGGCTAAAAACTATTTGAAACAACATAAAAATGGAACTTAAAATTCTTTTTTCTTTTTTCTTTTTTTCTTTCTTTTTCTTTTCTTTTTTCTTTTTCTTTTCTTTTTTCTTTTTCTTTTCTTTTTTCTTTTTCTTGTTTTCTTTCTTTAATAATGGAAAAAAATTGGAATAAAGAAACAATCAGAAAAGGAGAAATGGAAAGGAAGAAATATTTTTCTCAAGAGAAGAAATATAGCAAACTAAAAAAAAAATTTTGAAAAAAAATTAAAATGTACAAAAAAAACTCAAAATAGAAAATGAAAATAATTTAACAGAATAAAGAGAAATAGAATAAGTGAATGAAAATGGTTTATTGAAGGAAAATAAAAAGAAGACTAATATAATGAATGCAAAATGAATGAATGAAAATGTAATTCTTTAGACTGAATGAAAATATATGATCAAAAATGAATGAAAAATGTAAATGAAAATGTAATTCTTTAGACTGAATGAAAATATATGATCAAAAATGTAATACTTTAAGAAAAGAAAAGAGGAAAATGAGGCATACTTCAAAAGAATTCATGAAGGAAAGAAGAAATTAAACTTTAATTCCTCTGCTTGAAAAGAAATTTAAAAAAAAAAGTGGCAAAACTATATTTTTCTTTCTGTTTTCATATACAATCTTTTTTATTTTTTTTATTTTTTTTAAATTTTTTTTTAATCATCATCAGTCCCATGATCGAGCGTGGTCATAGTCAGTGTGCAGCTGAACACCTGATAGTTTACTACACATATCTGGGGTCCTGGGCATGATGGTAAACTGCATCTGGCAGCAGGGCCTCTGTTTGGGAAGTTGTAAGGAGCATCAAACCCCCTCTTAATTGCTGTTGTTTCCAGGTTCACCCTGACCTAGAGTGGTAGCACCTGTTATGGTCCCAGCTATGGGCAAATTGTTAACCCCCAAACTGGGGTCAAAACACTATGAAAGTATAAAAATACCCTTTTATAGAAAAATATACATTTTTGAAAGAAAAATATTACCAAAATACATTTAAGAAAAAATCATTTCTATAACACATTTTTGAAGGAACAAAATTACTCTCAGCAAAACATTTTTAAATACAAAACTAGAAAACATTTTCAGTTTTCTGAAATAAAAAAGAATAAAAACAAAAAATTGCAGTTTACAATCATGCTCAGGACCCCAGAGTTGGAAGCCAGTGGGAGTCTCCTCTGTCTCTTCAGCCAAAAATCCTAAACTTTATATAGTGTTACGTTTCATAAGTTGTAACAAAAGAAAAAAAAATGATTGGCCAAAACGCAGAGCTAAATCACAGACAAATATTTAATTTACAAAAAACACAAAATAGAATATTTACAAATATACAATTTTTGCATTCAAATAGAAAACATAGTTTACTACTGAGAGGCAAAATGTTACAAAGGGAGAGGTAAGGAGTGGGTGAAGTAATTTTTACACATTAGGCTAGCGACTATTCTAAGTACTATTTTTGGAAATCCTCAAATTTATAAAGAAGTTTTCGTTTGGTCAATGAAAGAGTCAAAAAATTCTCTTTACCCATTTAGTTCCATGAGGTTCTCTTTTAGGTTTTAGTTGGTCGGCAACTTTTAGTAGAGATTCTTTCGACTGGATATACAAATTCTGAATTAGGTCGGAGTTGATAATGTCAATAAATCCTTTTAACAACTGACTACTCTTATAGGGGCTAACACCTAATTTGCATATTTCTCGAAATCTCTCAAATTTTCTAGATTTTTCTCAAACATTCTAGGATCTTCCAAACGTTCTATTTCTAATTTCCCTATTTTTACAACTACTTCATAAATTAAAACTTTTTTGTAATAACAAGTAGGACTCAATAGAATCCCTTACTATAAATTTTAACCTTTTGTAAACATTATTAATATTATTTTTTGTATATAAATGCATCCTCATAACAATGGTCAATATGAATCTATTTTGAGCTTACAAATCCTGAATCGGGCCAGAGTTGATAATGTCAGTAAATCCTTTTAACAACTGACTACTCTTTTCCCAAAACTTATTTTTATAGGGGCTAACACCTAATTTGCATATTTTTCAAATTTTTTCTGGAATATAAAGGAAATTTCTAGAATCTTCCAAAATATTTTATTCCTAATTTTTCTATTTAACAACTACTTCATGAATTAAAACGTTTTTGTAACAATAAGTAGGACTCAGTAGAATCCCTTACTATAGATTTTAACCTTCTTTTTTTTTTTTAGACATTATTAATATTATTTTTTATATATAAATGCATCCTTGTAACAATGGTCAATACAAATCTATTTTGAGCTTACAAGCAGATAAATATCAGTTTTTAATATAGTACAGAAAAAAGTAATCTAAATTTATGAATACATGTTTTTACCTAATTGTAAATTTGTAGATGTTTACAATTTGAAGATCTTTACAGTATATCACAGACTCTTTATTTGTGAATGTGGTTTGCACTTCTTCTTCTATGTGCCCTGTCTCTTCAGGACGTAGGCGATCATGGTTCTCCACGTCTCCCTATCCCTTGTGGCTCTTAGTATGTTTGCTCCTGTTACTCCTGGCAACCCCCGTTCCATCATCCACCTGATCAGGCCCTGCAAATATGTTATCCGCTGCCTTCCTCTGTCTCTCTTTTCTTCTATCTGGCCAGTCAGTATCAGGTTCTCCAAGCTCTCCTTCCTCATTGCATGTGCCAGGAACTTCAGTTGTCTCTTCCTGATGCTCGGTATTAATTTCCTTTTTGTTGCCATTCTTTCCAACATCTCATCGTTGCTTGCATGCTCAGTCCACAATATCCGCAGCGTCCTTCTGTAGAACCACATTTCCGCTGCTTCCAGTTTTGTCCTCATTTTCGATGATATTGTCCAGCATTCACTGCCGTATTGAAGAACTGACATCACATCACATCCAGCACTCTTTTCTTTTTATTTCTAGTGAAATTTTCCTGTGTCTTAGGACTTTACTCAGCTTCTGGAATGCGTCCTTTACCATGCCAATTCGCCTTTGGATCTGTGTGTCGCACTTTGCATCACCTGTTAGAACACTTCCTAGGTATCTAAATTTTTGTATTTGCTTGATTCTGGTATCCTCCACCTGTATTTGGCATTTTGGTTTGCACCTTTTGCTGATGACCATGCATTCAGTTTTCTTGAAGTTTATTTGTAGTCCTTTTTTGTCACTCTCTACCACTACCTTGGAGTTTTGTAGTTTCCTTTCCGTGTCTGCAATCAGCATTGTATATTCTAAAATAAAATCATTTCTAAAATTAAATAACAAATACAGCTATTAAAATTATTTTGCGAGACTAGAAAATAAACTAATTTATGTTAATTATTTTAATTATTTTAATCTGATTTTATATACTTTTATTCTTATTTATTGTACAGTAACATGATTTTTATTTTTCCATATATTTTTTGACACTGTGTAGTCAAGAACAACTTAACTCGAAACCCAAGGTATACCTGCACTCAAAATTTTCTTATCTCTTAATACTTTTCTTAGTTTCAGAAAAAACATTTTCGCTTTTTCTGGTTTTGCTTAGTTGATTTTATCTTTGGCTGGATGTGTCTGTCAATCACACCTGGTGGTCCATTGCTTTTAAAGCTGGTTGTTGCTTGTTTTTTTTTTTCATTGCATTTTGTTGACATGTATCTGTTAACAACCCTTGTTCTTTGTTGACCTTACCTACGGCCAGATGTACCTGTCACTTACTTCCACTGTTTAAGGTAATATATTACACTGTAGTGCCAGTCTACAAGGTTCAAAGAAGAATGGTCTCCTCTTAAACCAAGTTTCATCTGCCCAAAGCCTTTTGAACACTTGATCTTGATATTCATAAAAGGTTGAAAATAGTATTATTCTTTCATGAAATTTTGATAGGGCCAAAACAGTCTATAACATTTTTTTAATAAAGATAAAGGCATGTAAGACAAGGATGTGTCTTTTCACCGGATCTGTTCAACTTGTACAGCGAGAATATTTTGAGAACCCTAGAAGTTATGCCTGGATTCATAATCGGAGGTCAAAATTTAAACAACCTAAGATACGCAGATGATACAGTGCTGATAGCAGACACAGAAAGAAAACTGCAAGACCTCCTACAGAAGGTAGCTGAAAAGAGTGAGAAGAAAGGACTACAAATAAACTGCAAGAAAACTGAATGCATGGTCATCAGAAAAAAGGGTAGGCCAATATGCCAAATACAGGTTGGAGATACTAGAATCAAGCAGGTACAAAAATTTAAATACCTGGGAAGTGTTATCACAGAAGATGGAAAGTGCGACACAGAGATCCAAAGGCAAATTGGCATGGCAAAGGAAACATTCCTGAAATTGAGTAAAGTATTAAGAGACCGGACAATTTTGCTAAAAACAAGGAAGAGTACTGGATTGCTATGTGTTGTCAGTTCTTCAATATGGTAGTGAATGCTGGACAATATCATCAAAGATGAAGGAAAAACTGGAAGCAACTGAAATGTGGTTCTGCAGAAGGATGCTGTGAATATCATGGATCAAGCATGTGAGCAATGATGAGGTCCTAGAAATGATAGAAACAAAAAGGAAATTAATACCAAGCATCAGGAAGAGACAGCTGAAGTTCCTGGTACATGCAATGAGGAAGGAAGGCTTGGAGAACCTGATACTAACAGGCCAGACACAGGGAAAAAGAGACAGGAGAAAGCAATGGATAACATATTTGAAGGACCTAATCAGGTGGATGATGGAACGAGAGTTGCATGGTGTAACAGGAGAAGGTGTGCTAAGAGCCACCAGGGATAGGGAGACGTGGAAAGCCATGATTGCCTACGTCCTGAAGGGACAGGGAACATAGAAGAATCCTTATTATGTTGTCTTTGTCTTTGTTGCTATTATCACAAAATTTTCACTGTTATGCTTTCCAGCCTTCATCAGGGTAACTTTCAAGAGTTTTAATTTTTATTTAATCAATGGAGGTAGATTCTTCTTCTGCAAATCATGTCTAGAGATATATGGCTTAGTTCTGACGGAGTACTACCCAAGAAAGGGACAAAAAGTTGAACAGGGTTCAAGAAGACAAAAGATGGCAATTTGAAGATTGTAGTTATAAGAGAATCAAAAAATTGGAAAAGCATTCTACAGACAATAAGTACAAGAAAAAAAAAACACTTAGATTAGAAGTGGCAGTTGCATCTAGTTAGTTCAATGGTGAGATGTATTGTTTGTGGCATGCTTAAATTCATGTCGTTGGAGCACCAGGGAAAAAAAAAATGTGCACCAGAGCTGTTGCCATGAAATTGTTTGTAAAAATGACAGAGGGAAGCCATGTTACATTCATGAGAAAGTGACTGTAGTCAAGATGCTTGATCAGGATCAAATACATTTTGAACTCACAATTATGTCGCCAAATTAATGAATAGATATCTAATTCACCAAGTAAACCCTCAGTGTTAGCTACCCATCAAAATAGGTATGTAACATCAAGGGATAATTTTTAAAATTTGACTTGCATACTTAATCGTTTCACCCCAAGCCAGGGTTCACTACCACTGATCCACAGGAGGCTACATTAGAGAATAAAATTTTCTTTTATACTGAGTTAAGAAAAGTTGTTGTAGTCTAATGTATCAGGACATCCAAAAAAGCCAATTGAGAATTAGATTAAACCTCAGAGCTGGATGAATACCATTAAGGAAAGAGAGAAACTGATTAGCCTCAACTTCATTAAATAAACAAAAAGTATCGTCAAGAAATAGCAAAAAAAAGAGTGTTATGGTTTAACCCCCCCCCTTCTGTAAACTATCTAATATTAATATCGGGTAATACTTTCTGAAATTAGTTGATAAGCACTTTAAGCAGAACAACCCACTAAGGAAAATCTTCAATAGAAAGACATTAAAATCTAGTTATTCCTGCACTAGCAATATTAATAGTATCATCAATTCACATAATAATAATACACTAAAGAAATTTTATAACGATAAAAAGACAGCTAGTACAACCTTCTGTAACTATAGAGTAAAAAATAAATACCCAGTTGAAGGTATATGTAGATCCAAAGAGGTAATATACCAAGCAACCATCTATCTTAGCGAAGAGAAATATATATAGGACTTTCCGCTGGACCATGGAAACAACACCTATATAATCACACTAACTCAATTTCTAAACCCCACCTAAAACATCAAACCACTCTCTCTAAACATTTCTGGGAATTGAAAGACAGAAATCTTTCCCCTCAGATTGAATGGAAGATTATTGGGAAATCTCAAACCCCTAATAGCTTTAGAAGCAGATGCAATTTATGCTTAGATGAAAAGATTAAAATTATCATATTCAGAGAATCTAGCCAATCAGAGAAATGAAATAATTTTCAAATGCCACCATAAAAATTAATTTAAACTGTCTAACACATAAAATCTTAGAATCACACCATTCCGACACACTTTCACATTTGTGTAGATCATTCGTTGGAGGATTTTACAGACCAAAGAAGTGAAGATAAAGATCTACCATGCAATGGGTTGGCATGCCAATCTAAGTACATAATGACTTTATATTATTGGTGTACGAAGTTTAAAAAATATTGTATCATGAACTATGTAATTGTAAATGATTTCACAATAATGAATTCAATATAAATATTTCACGTGTATAATGGTGCACCTAAGTGTAAAGTTAGATATGTTTTTCATATATATGGGTGCATCTAATTTTGTGCATGCTTCTATATATTATTGTATGTATTATTGCGTATAAGGGGGCACCCAAGTATAAATGTATTTCATGTATAAGAATGGACCTAATTATATATGTTTTTTCATCATGTTAGAACACCTGATTATATGTGGGTTGTGTTAATCTTGGATGGAGTCAATTGTGCATTCTTGAACTGATTATACCTACATGTATTGATCATTCTACCCATATGTGTACAGGTTAGTATCAAAATCCAAATGATGTATGCTGGTATATATATATATATATATATATATATATGTGTGTGTGTGTGTGTGTGTGAGATATTTGTTAAGACGTATAAAAAGAAAATATACCACCTCATTTGGGAGTTAAAAGTAGAGAGATAAGTGTACACAGGCATACATTTTCTTTATGCATAGGGGTATATAAAAAGTTGCTTGTATATTTATATAATTATATTCATATATATATATATGTATGTACATATATATGTGTGTGTATGCATGGATCCGCTCCTCATAGAATTGCAAGTGTGTGAACACAATAATTGTATGTGGATATAAATAGATGAATGTATATATGAAGAACACATTTATGAGTATATATACGTATGGATGTGAGGATGTATGTAAGTATGAAAATGTATGCGTATTTTGGGAGTATGTGTGTGAATTACTAGCATACTCTTATATAACCATATTTATACTCGTCTTTATGAAATGTATATATGTGAGTATACGAACGCAAGATCCGTATGTAGACATGAAAAAGTGTAGGTCGGTAAGTAGGTATAAGCATAAACACAGTCGCATTTGTATGTATATGTGGGGATGTGTGTGCATATGTGTATATGGATATAAGTTAGTGGACATGAGTGGGTTAATTTATGAGGTTACACATACATACATATTGATATAATTAGAAATAAACAGTTAATGACTTAGCAGTCAGCATCTTCACGAATGGTCTGAATACTCCCAGCTGATCTGATGCCAATGCCTCTGTCCTTACTCTTTTTTTCTTTTTTCTCTTTTTTTCTTTTTTCTCTTTTTTCCTTCTTCTTAGTTTTTTATGCTTTTATCTTTCTCTTCAGTTAAAGAAAATGCTTATTCCGGCAAAGTTTTTTTTTACCAAATGGAAGGAATATTGTGTGGTCTGATGAAATGAGCTAATTAAGCTCATTGAAATTAATTATAATTTATAACCAATTTAAATGACATGTTAAGTTTTTCCTTATAAATATATAATTTCATCATTCAGAAAAACTTCAAACATAACATTAAAACCCTATGAATTAGGGTTTAATAATATTTATCTTTTGTTTCCTTGGACAAAAATAACCCCACAAATGTCAGTTTCTTTTATATTGAATTGAGAAAAGTTGTTGTAGTCTGATGGATCAGGACATCTGAAAAACCCAGTTGAGAATTAGATTCTTTCTCAACTGTAAACCTCAGAGCTGGATGAATACCATTAAGAAAAGAGAGAAACTGATTAGCTTCAACTTCATTAAATAAACAAAAAGTATCATTAACATATCAACAATACAATTGAGGAAGCAGTACACTGTCACATATTCTCTCTTCGTGAAAGCCTGCAAAACAAATTGGCCAGTACTGTCCCAAAGGAGAGCCCATCGCAACTCCATCAATCTGTCAATACATAGTATTATCAAAACTAAATTTAATAGATGACATGGCAAGTTTCATCAGTTCAACAAATACAGATTCAGGAATACTAAGTGAAGACAAAGAACTGTGATAAAGTAAATCACAGTAAATATCAATTGTCTCCAAAAGAGGGACACAAGTGAATTAAGAACAAACATCAAACGAACACATGAACTTAAATGAAGACAAATTTTGGATGCAGTCAACAAAGGAAAATGAATTCTTTATACAAAATCTACTCTGCAATGCCGATTCCAAAAGTAATGACAGCCATTTGTGTTGGGCCAATCCAACCATTGACAGACTGGGTCTCAATGATACTTATTTATTTATTCCCATAATTTATTCCCATCCTTGTGGATTTTGGTAGCCCATATAAACGGGGACAAATTGACCTGGATGGTCAAATTTTGTTTGAAATTTCCTGAAAAATGACCCCACTTTTTACCCACCTCAAAAGCAATTTCTGAAATTTTATTTCACTTGAGATAGTTGCATCACACGTATCGACAGATCTTAGCTTAGTAAATTTAGATGCACCTTCCAAGATCAATGACATTTTAGCCACATAATCTGCATGGTCCATAAGAACAACACCAGCACTCTTATCTGGTCTGGAGATCACTAAATCAAAATTGTTCTTCAGTGAATTAAAAACTTGTTCATGTTTAGCTCTCCATTTTGATTCAGTTAAAGTCACTGAAAAACTAGTAAACATGTGTGCAAAATGATTCAATTGGGTTTTTAAATCACTAACCACATCAGCAGAAATAGGTGATAGTCTTGTCAACTGAGCGTACAAAACCTCAGACTCAAAAAAACCTTCTCTTTATCAAGCCTAGATAGTGGAATTCAAAAATCGAAACCATGAGCAAAAACAAACGATTCAAGCTCAGTCAGTTCATGAGAAAACAAATTTACAACACTATTCAGATTTGGTTCCATTGTGCATCCATATCTCTTATTTACCAAATTTTTTTTTTTAAGAATTAACAATGTTCTTGTGGGTAAGACTAGCTTACCCAACAGAAAGTTAAGCCTACATTGGATGTGGGAATGAGGTTAGAGGGTGAAAGTGGATGAGTAAAACATTCCATATATATATATCTATATCTATCTATATCTATATCTATCTATATATATATATATATATATATATATATATATATATATATATGTAAACTTGTTGTTATACTAGTTTCAAAAAACCCTCCAAGTACATACATGGAAGGAAAAAATGGTAATAAAAAAAGAACGAGCTAAGCACCCGAACATCAATCAAAGTATGTAGCCCAAAGAAAAAACCCGAGACGAGTAACCTAAATAAACGTTGGCTCTCTAGCTTAGTTATTTGTTTATATATATATTTATGCAGCATACCTTCAGACAAACATGTTTCATCAAATAATATAGACATATTGTGTATACTTATCTTTTTACTGATCTTCTTTAATTGCCTAATCAGTTTGTTGCTGTTAAAATAAAATTCCTCATGGAAGGTGCCATATTTTTTTAACCAACTTTTAACCTTTTCCAAGATCTTCTTTAGTGGTAAATTATGAAGACAAACTTATTGTAGCTGTGATAACATTTGCATTCTGTTCTGATTGTGATTTTTAAAAACATGGATGAACATGTTCTGAAATTATTTTAAAATTGGAAATTTATCTTTTGTAGTTATGGAATTATTTACAAAATGAGCATTTCAGTGTATGGAAGCTAACAAAAATTATATTTTGTATATAGGGGCCTCAAGAATATCAAGTTTTGTTTATGATTTTGGGGCGTGGTACATTGGTGTTGTCAACAAGTATTTTTCTGTATTGTGAAGGTGCATTTTTTTAAAAAAACATTAACTGGAAAGCATGGAGCTGGAAGAGTTTTCCACAAATGAAAAGAGTGAGAAAAAAACTGTTCGTATAGAACTTAGTTACATCTAGCCAATTCAATTATAAATTGGTGAGACCTAATCGCTAATCTGGTACTGCACTTAAATTCATAGTGTAGCATAGTGGAGAGCTTTTCCGAACAATTAACATGAAAGTATTTATAGAAAACACACAGGGAAGCAACTTTACGACTATGAGAAAATGACTGAAGCCAAGAGGTCAGGTCAGTTTGTTATACTGACAGATCAAGAGTGTGCTATAACATTGTGTTTATAGTTATAGACTCAGGTAATATATCAGCTCGGTGCAAAAGTTTTTGCCAGTTTATAAAAGGGACATTTTAAATCATTGTAATTTATTTTATGCATATTGTTATTACTTAAACATATCACCATGATTAATTTATAACTTTTTCTTTCAGATTATTAAACCATCATTCATATTTTTCTGCAATATTCTCACCCATGTTCTTTCCATCTAAAGAACACATTAGGCATACTCTACTCTGAGTTTCACAGAGGTTCCAATGCAAATGCAGCAGCACAATCTATTCAGGATGCTTATGGAATTGATGCAGTGAAAGAAAGAAGTTGTAGGTGGTGGTTTTCCCATTTTTGGAAAGGAAATTTCAGCTTGATAGATGAGGCTAGAGGTGGTTGCCCAAAGAAACTTGATTTAGATGTGTTGAATGCTGTTGTGACTCAAAGCCCTATGGTAACCTTAAGTGAACTTGCACACCTATTTAATGTATCCCATACAACTGCGTCACGCCAATTGAAAAGAATGGGGAAGATTTCGGTATTCGATAAATGGGTCCTGCACAAACTTGTCTCCAGAGAACCTGCAACGTGTTTCTTGTTGCGAATGTTTGCTTTCATGACACCTTCCGACACCATTTTTGGGTAGGCTTGTCACAGATGATAAGTGCCTTCTTGCTCCGTCCTGCATATTCTCCTGACCTAGCTCCCTCGGATTATCCCTTATTTCAAAGATTACAAAACCATTTGGATGGCCTTGGGTTAACATCACAATAGGAGATCGAACATGAGTTATTCATATTTCACATCAAAACCTAAAGAATTTTACAAGTGAGGCATTTATAAACTCGTTGACAAATGAAATCAAGTTATAGAGAGCAAAGGTCATTATTGTTATGAATAGAGATTTTTTAAAAACACAGTTTTTCATTTTTCAAGATGAAATTTTAAATCGGCAAAAACTTTTGCACTAATCTGATATAATGTCTGTTAACATCAATGTTCACTTTTATATTTACACACAGATATATTTTCTAAAGAAATAAGAGATTTTATTTGTGTATCTGCTATATTTTTTATTTCGTGTTGTGGTGCAGTGGATGTTGGTTTGGATCAAGAAATTGGAGAGCCAAGTTCAAATTCCAGTTGAATTCCTTGCATTCACTTATGCTTAAATACCCTTGGGAAAGGTATTAATCCGTCACTTCTCTCTCCAGCTATGGGTTCAGTAGCCTTGGTTGGCAACCTGTCTACCACAGAACGTAATGGCAACTTACTTCAAGAAAATTTTTTGCACAGTCAATCATGTCGCTTTCAAGACATGATCAGCCAAGCATGTATCACATATAGGGCTTAACTGACAAATATATAAAAAAATGTGTGTGTGTGCATGAACTGTATTTGGAGTAAGTATGTCTTTGAATAAAATGTTTTGGAAGTCAGAGGATAATTTAAGCCAAGAAAAATGCTTCATGGATTACAAGAAGTCAAATATATATATATATATATATATATATATATATATATATATATATATGCAGGTTTCATTAAAAATGACAGACGTGGCGTTAGGTTAACTTTTTTATCTAATTTTTCATGTGATTGTATGATTTTTTTTTCTTTTCAGGGCATAAACTATATAAAAATTGTATGAATATTTTGTTTATATGAGTACTTTTGGCCATACTTTTAGCCATGATAGAGGATGGATTTTATTTTGCATGTAACAGAATGTATATAGTGTTATGTATGTTTGGAGAGTAGTGTGTATATTTTAAGCAAAACATTTTAACAATCTTTATGTAATTAATGTCCTCAAAAAAAAAAAAAAAAATCATAAGATCACATGAAAAATTACCTAAAAATCTTAAAATGAAACCTGCATAAAAAAGAAATTGCTGTTCAATGGGCAGAAATCATAGACGTCACAGAACCACATTACAAATTTACGAAGTGCTATTTGGTTACTGTTATCGTTACTTAGCAATGTTTTATGTCAACACAAGATAAATACATCCACCATCAAAGATGATTTTATGTTAACATCCCTGTAACCTCTCAGAAAATGGCTCATGAGAGCCAAAAGCATAGAACCAACATAATAAAAAAAAATATCCAAATGTTCGACAACTTTTGTCTTTACTTTCACCTGAGATTAAAGCGAATATACAATTTTTAGAACGGCTCATGATTAAACAAAATAGACATTCATTGTCTGCTATATTAAACAGTATATGTTTAGAAAATATATATATATATATATATATATATATAAATTAAAAAAGGATTAATTCAATGATGTTGAATTTGAATTAATCCTTTTTTAATTTATATTTGCTCTGTAATATTTTATTACATGGAGCTCTCTTCCTGTATCATTTTTTAATATTAAAATAAAATTTTTAATATTAATTAGGATCGGGTTTTTGGAATTTACCTTCCTGCTTTTTTCCCTTGGATTAAAGTATCTGAATTAAAATATATATATATATATATATATATATATATATATATATATATATACCCCACACACAGAAGAATTCCTTGATCAACGTACTTTTCATTAATAAATTTTTGATTAGTGTGCTAAAATCTTTACATACCAAAATTCGATTAGTACTTACATAAGACCCAATTTGTGCAGTAAAACATTCTTCAGTTCAACCATGGTAATTGAAAATTGATTTTAGAGTTACCAATGAACACGAGCCACACTAATCCAGGCATTCCTGCCTGTGTGTGTGTGCATATATATATATATATATATATATATATATATGTGCACATTTTTTGTTTATGATTTGTTTGTAGGAAAGCAGGTAAGCGTGCCTGAAAATGGTAAGTGTATGTAGATAAACAAATGAACATAAGATTTCTTGCATTCTTACATCTTTATTTATCCGCATGTAGACGCATATATGCACATCAACTGACAAAAACAATTCAATTATAGATTATTTGTTTACCAATGTGTGCAGAGATTTTATATGAACAAAGACATGGAATTTTGTGTACACCCATGTAACTCTATAAAAATATTATTTATATGCATCTGTGTGTTTGTGTATATATCTAAACTTATTTATAAATGGAACTTTGTGTGTGTATGTGTCCGTTACCTATAGACTCCGAAACGACTGAACTGATTTTCTTGAAAATTTACACAGTTGTACTATAAGTGTCTGCAAGTGTTCTTAGCTAGGTTTTGTGTCGAGGTACCTCTGATAAATATTGAAAATCGATAATTGAAAAAACCGCATTATAGAAGGAGTGGTCTGATTTTAATCAAATTTAATACACTCATAGACAGACATAAAAAATGATATTCAGAAGTTTCAAGGTTGCAGTTCTTACAATAGTGCAGAAATTTGATATCGATACCAGGAAATTAAAATTTGACTTACATCCATTCATTTTTCTTTCAGTCTACTGTTTCGCTTTAACTGGAAACAACTATTGCTCTTTAGTCTTTCATGACAATGTCCAAATAGTCTGAGCTCCAGGACCATGGATTAGTTTTAAAGCTTTCATTACACCCAAGCAATGCCGGGCTATACTGCTAGTAGGTGTGTATATATATATATATATATATATATATATATATATATATGTATATAAATAATTTGTGTATGTGAAGGGATGCTGAAAAGTTCTCATCCTGTCCCATATTCCGGAATCAGAATAAATAAAAAAAAAACACATCAGATTTTTTAGATGAACTTGTACATCTTGTCCGCAAATTTATGAATTTACTTGAACTACTAGACTGGCAACTTGGTCCCACTGCTTTTACAGTGAAACTGATAAAATGTAACTGCAATTTCTACTCTATCAGCTTCTTTTCTTTCACTTCCCACCTGTGGAATCTCTTTTCGTTTACTTGCTTCCCCAACAGCTACAATCTCCAAGAATTTCAATGTAAGGTCAATAGTCATCTCCTACCTCACTGACTTGCATCCTTTCGCACATATTCTTTTCTCTATCCACTCCATCCCCATCACACCAGTATTCTCATCTTTCTATTACCCTCTTCCTGACACCCCCTATAACCTGCTTCTCTTTCTCATCACTTTCATCCTATATAACTCCTTACACACCAGTGGCAGTAAAACTGCCTTGCTTGGGGTGAAATGATTAAAATATATATATATATATATATATATATAGATAGGTATGAGTTTGTGACCCTGGGTTTCATGCTTTTTTTCTTTTTTTTTTTTAAATTTTTACACCAAACAAATGCATATGTATGTGTGCAATGGAATACATATACATATATATGCCAAACCCCATATTGTTTGCATATAGTTATGTTTGTGCGTGTGTGTCTTTGTGCACGTCAGTGGATATACAAGTGTGCATATATGTCTGCATTTGTCACGACAACAAATTTTCTTCCCACTTCCACAAAAATACACCAATATACGCAGTCCTACATACAGCCAATTTTTAAAAAAAATAATCAGTTTGTCTGACGATAAGCCAGGGTTACAAACTCACACCTATCTATATTAATATGTCAGCTCTATCACTAGTATTGAGCACTTTCAAATAAGTACCGTGCATATATAATGTATAAATAATATAATATATATAACAAATTGCATATATATATATTTATATTTTTATACATACAAATTTCACACACACACACACACACACACACACATATATATACATGCAGTGAAACCGATGAAATGTAACCGCAATTTCTACTCCAACAGCTTCTTTTCTCGCACTTCCCGCCTATGGAATTCCCTTCCGCATGCTTGCTTTCCAGACGGCTACAACCTCCAGAAGTTTAAATGTAAAGTCAATAGACACCTCCTAACACACTGACTCACACTCATTCTCTCCATCTCTCTCCCTATGTACATCCTAACTCGTCTATCACCCTATGTAACCCCCTGCGCTATAGTGGCAGTGGAATGCCTTGCTTGGGGTGACATGATTTAAAAAAAAAAAATATATAAGAAATAATAACCCAAATAGTTCAATTCCCAAAAACTTATTAAACCAATGTAATAATTTTATTACTTACTGCTATCATATTTTACACTCTTAAATATCTACAGGTGGGGGATAACAGAATCAAACAAGTCCAAGAATTTAAGTACCTAGGAAGTGTTCTAACAGGAGATGGAAAGTGCGACACGGAGATCCGAAGGCGAATTGGCATGGCAAAGGACGCGTTCCAGAAGATGAGCAAAATACTAACACACAGGAAGATCTCAATAGAAACGAAGAAAAGAGTGCTAGACTGCTACATGATGTCAGTTCTTCAGTACGGCTGTGAATGCTGGACAATATCATCGAAAATGAGGAAAAAACTGGAAGCGGCCGAAATGTGGTTCTACAGAAGGATGCTACGGATATCGTGGACTGAGCATACAAGCAACGACGAAGTGTTAGAAAGAATGGCAACAAAAAGGAAATTGATGCTGAGCATCAGGAAGAGACAACTGAAGTTCCTGGGACATGCAATGAGGAAGGAGAGCCTGGAGAACCTGATACTGACTGGACAGATAGAGGGAAGGAGAGACAGAGGAAGGCAGCGGATAACATATTTGCAGGATCTGATCAGGTGGATGACGGAACGGGGGTTGCCAGGAGCAACAGGAACAAACATACTAAGAGCCACAAGGGATAGGGAGACATGGAGATCCATGATCGCCTACGTCCTGAAGGGACAGGGCACATAGAAGAAGAAGAAATATATCTAAAACTCTCTCAAACTGTTTACAATATGCTACCCTGCCCTTTTAGTAAATTATATATACCTCAAACCTAACCTTAATTTCTTACATTAATGTTTATGCTTACTTTCACTACCAGTTAATTTTAAAATCAAGTAATTCTAACTTTAATAATTAACTTTATGGCTTTACATCTATTTCCTGACATTAAAGTTTTACATTAACAACACACTTTAAGACAAATATTTTGTTTTAATTTCAATCTTGTCATAACACAAATACTATATTGGCTACGTATTTGTTCCATACTCATTTAAACTGACACCACTGTCACTTCCCTCCCGCCCAGACAATACAATCCAAGTGCAATACTTTAAAGTCTCAGTATTCATTGGTCTACACCCACAAATTCTTTGTTTTCATAACCTCTCAATTGACCACATTCATATAATGTGGTAGTATTTTTTTATTTTAAATTTCCTTATCAATATATATATATATATATATATGACCCTATAGCTAGACTACATTTCACTGCTTGATAATGGTGCATTGAACACCAAAACTTCATAGATTTTAAGTTGCAGTAGGTCGTTATTATAACAATAATAACTATATACACTAATCAGTTATAGGTCACATTTAAGTTGGATTTAAGTTAGACAAGTAAACAGTTGTAAACAGAATGTGCTCAATACATGTCTGAAGGGAAATGAAGCCTTAGCATGTAGAACTTTTAGATATTTAAGTTGGAGAAATCAGCTGATTACACTACTATGGTGTCGACCTTTTACAGTTTTTTTTTTTTTTTTTTCTTAGATGATTTGTATTTGTCAATATGAATCTCCTGACAAAGCGAAAATGGTTGAAACCATGATAAAATAATAGCTGAATATCCCCAACACACATATATATATATATAGTACTGTGCAAAAGTATTAGGACAAGAACTATTTTATCTTTCACGAGGCATCAAAATTGCGACAATTTACCAATCGCACCTAGTATATATACAGTACCGTGCAAAAGTATTAGGACAAGAACTATTTTATCTTTTATAAGGCATCAAAATAAAGTTTAAAATCACCCCTGTCCTAACACTTTCGCACACTACCGGTAATGTGCAAAAGTATTAGGACGGGGTGATTTTCCTAAAAACCTCACTGAAATTCAAATACAGGATGAAAAGCCAAGTAAATTGCTAATAAATATTGATTATTTTAAACTAGGGATAAAAGAAATGTATTAAAAAGAAGTTATATTTAATTTTTCCTATTTTCTATTAAACAAGTTATTTTGAAACTACTCATTATTCTATTATCCTTGGATATGACTGACTTTTTCCTTATTCCCTGAATTGATAAATCTAATGTTATCTCACAAGACACACTTTGGGAACAAATACAAGCTGCTTGGCAGGAGATACCATAAGATACATTGAAGAAGCTTGTGATGTCAATGCCTGACAGAATGAAGGCTGTGATCAAAGCAAAAGGCTATTAAACAAAATATTAAATTTATTTTGTAATAAGTATTTTTTCTTATTAAAGCATTTGTTGAGTCAATCAAATCAAATTACTTTAATTAAATTGTTTATTTTTTGTCAATATGCCTCATAAAAGATAAAATACTTCTTGTCCTAATACTTTTGCACCATACTGTGTGTGTGTGCGTATATATATATATATATATATATATATATATACTAGGTGCGATTGGTAAATTGTCCCAATTATTTTATCATTTCAAAGTCAAAGGCTATTATGCTAAATATCAAATTTTATTTTGTAATAAGTATTTTTTCTTTATGTAGACATAATAAACAGTACTTGTTGTATGCAGTATCCTGAGATGTAGGCGTAGTCAGTAACCGCAGATCTCTAGTCAAAGACCTGTAGGTCTCTAGTGGAAGTGTGATGTTATAGAACCACATTACAAATATACAAACTGTGTTTGCTATTTTTGGTAACGGTTATCGTAGCTTAGCAAAGTTTTATGTCAACACAAGATAAAATTGTCGCTGGTGGTGGATGTTTTTATGTTATTATCCTTGTAACCTGTCTGAAGATGGCTCATGTGAGCCGAAGCTTAGAGCTAACTTAATAAAAAATTATCCAAATTTGTTTTTATTTTCACCTAAAATTAAAGCCAAAATACGATGTTTAGAACAGCTTATGATTAAACATAATAGACATTCATTGTCTCTTATATTTAACAGTATATGTTTAGAAAATTATCTGCTGCATCGATACACTAAATATATATATATATATATATATATATAGTAACTATAGCAACAACAATACCAATAGTAAGAGAACTAACTCTACCAAAACTAGTATAAATCAAACTATAATTTAAATCGTCTTGTATAACCCACAGAGGACGAACTCGGAGGGAAAAGAAGGGGAAGCAAAAAAAAGAAACAAACGAAGTACATGAACAAAAAGTCAAGCACTCATAAGAAAGAAAAAAACCAAGACGAAAACCCTAACACTAAAGCGCTCAATCCGAAAGTAGAACAAACAGACACAAAATCTAAGCAAGAGCCAACAACCGACCACGGTTTCGCCTAACGGCTTGTCAGGGAAAGAGCCAATTTCGCTGACAAGCCGTTAGGCGAAACCATGGTCGGTTGTTGGCTCTTGCTTAGATTTTGTGTCTTTTTATATATATATATTAGTCATCCACATACAAGCCCGTTTTGCTGTATCACAGCTCATCAGTGTGGCTAGACATATCCACTTGCTTCTAGCCGGGATCAAAATTCAACCGATTTGGTGTCAGTCGGAGTCTCTACTCCCTAAGCCATCGGCGCAGGGCATCAGAGAAGGGAAATTTTAACGTCTTGTATATAAGCAGTGTATACAGATGCCAGTCACCAAGAGAACTCAATTCATTTCTGAAGAATCACGCATATAGCCGAAATGGAAACTGTTTTAAAATTTTTCTTCTCCAGAGAGCTCAATCGTAATGAGAGCATAATATATATATATATATATATATATATATATATATATATATATATATAATGTGGTTTGTTAAAAGCAACCAATAAGGAAGATTCTATTCAGTTTTTATTTCATTTTTCCTACACTCCTTGCCTCCAGCAAAAATGAACGTATAAGAATACTGAAAAATATTAAATTAAAAATTAATAAAATCTTTGTTCATCGTTTTTAACAAAACATATTTAAAAGAAAGATTGCTGTCTAAATATATGTTGTGATACTGACTGAGCAAAAGCGATGAACCGGATGTTGGCTCTATGCCGACCAGAAAGCGAATGAATAAAATCATCTCTGCGCAGGTGGATTCGCGCAGAAGTTCTGGTTGAAAAATAAAAATTAATCAAATTTCCATTTCGCGAGCCTATGCAAATTTTATTTACCAGCCAATAGGAAGCCCAGAATCAAATTCAAGTATGAAATTCCAGAACAAGCAGTTTGATCCAAAAGGCAGAGATAAACAAAGCATTTTCAGACAGACAGACCAGCGGAGACGAGCTAATTAGTTTCTCCCTTGACTTAAGTCAAGCAGCTACTATGCTGACCTCTTTCTTTCTCCCTGTCTTATAAGTATTTACCGACCTCATCAAAGACATTCCTCAAAAGTACTTACTGACTTACTGACTTTAGAAGCGGCAACTTCAAAATGAACATCCCCTTACCTACAAGACGCTTTCACACTCTTAAGCCTTTTATCTTTTTCAGCATTATATTTTCCATGAACATTCTAACCTCTGTTGGACCTTTATTTCAAGTATTATTTTAATTGTAAAAACATTAATTGACATGTGTATATATAAATATTAATTTATACTCAAATTACCTTTTTTGATTTTCAGCATTACATTTTCCATGAACATTCTTTTCTCTCTTTCAGATCATTATTATTTATCATGAACTCTTTCAATCTTTAATTGAAATATATATATATATATATATATATATATATATATATATATATATTATACTCAAACTGCCTTTCTTGATTTTATAATCATTTTTGAATTATAGTGGGCTATCTTCCCACAAGGCCAAATTCCGTTAACCTGCAACGGCATACAATTACCCTTCGCTAGAACGGAATGCTACTACAACTAGAAAAAGAATAAGATAAGATAAGATACCTGCTATATATATATATATATATATATATATTAATCAAATTACACAACTTGGAAGCCAACAAGGAACATAACACTCGCACATTCCGGAAAAAACTCAAGGAACGACACCTGACAATAGCTAAAGAAAAGACTCTGAATCTTAAAATGGGAAAGGCTTTGTGTCAAACAATTTTTTCTTCAAGCTTACATTACTTAACATTGAAAATGGAGTTTAGAAACTTTAAAAAAAAAAAGACAGACACTCATGTGATGCCCAACCATATGCATCACGTGATAGCTTTAAAGAACGCGTCTTTTCAGAGACACAAAAATTGTGCTACAGTCAAAACATGAGGACAAAATAACAACATCGAAAAAATAACATCCTTGAAAATGGCCAGTGAAGTGGCTGAAAGCTCATGGAAAATCAAAAATTATTAAACATTTTTACACTACTCTAGCAAAAAAAAAAATATGTAATAATATTGGAAAAATTGAACCAAAAATTAATAAAATCTCCATTTTAGTAGTTTTTAACAAAACCTATTTAAAAGAAAGATTGCCTTTATTTGCATTTGCAATAGAAATAATTTGTAAAAAGGATTAGAAAGAAGTAAATCTATATTTTTTTAAAGTGTTATTGAAATTTTATTCAAGTTTCTACATGTTCTCTATCATTAGCAATACAAAGGGTAATACGATTGTGCAGTTCACGGAAAACATTTGCCAACTGATTTACCGTAATGAAAGTAATTTTAGCTTTCAAATCTTCTAATGAACTAGGTTTGGTTGCATACAAAATTGTTTTCACATGAAAAAAAATCTAATGGAGTCAAATCTGATGAACATGGAGGTCAATAAAATGGTCCACCCCTTCCGATCCATCTGTTAGGAAATTCCTGATTTAGAAACTGTCTAACAAGCAGAGCAAAGTGACAAGGAGCTTCATCTAGTTGAAACACTGTCTTATCTTTCAAGTTTAATTGTTCAAGCTCATCTTTTTACCGATTATTTCTATCACAAATACAAAAAAATTATACATTTTTTAAAGTGCACACAGACTTTACGGACACCCTGTATATATTTGATTTATTTATACTTTTTGGGTCTTATTAGCCCTTTGTAGGTTATTTAAATATGAGACATATTTTGGATTGTTAGAATAATTCTTTTGAAAATAACAATGATTTCTGCACATACAAGGCTTACTGTTTAACCCATAGCTAAGAGAGGATGAGGTGAATTCATACTTTTCCCAAGAGCATTTGCAGTTAAGTGAATGTAACAAACCTGAATGGAATTGAAACGCGACTCTCCAATTTTCCATATACATAGCGATGCACATTTTTATGTTTGTGTGTGTGTATACAAAGGCATTAGAAAATCTATGTAACAGACACAAAAAAAAAACGACCAACTTCCAAAACATTCATGGCTTGATCAGGAAACACATCTCAAAAAATATTTGATTTTGAAAAGTGGGTCAGAACGAGAATTTTTCAGCACCCATCATATTCCAAGATTAAAATGCTCACATCCTGTGTATATTTCTCCACACACACACACACACACACACACACATATATATATATATATATATATTCTATTTGTAAACGAGTTATTACACGACCCAAATAACTCGTTTACAAATGGAAAATATTCAAAAGTTCTACAATATAATTGTATTTTTAATTTTTTTAACACTTTTTAATACAAATGTGCACTGGTGTAATTTTATTATGACCAAAAACTAAGTAATTAAACAATCAAAATATATATATATATATATATATATATATATTTTCAAATAAGTATTGTTATGTACACAAATTTAAAAATGTTCTTATAAATATGTTAAGGTGTCATCATAGAATGTACATTTACATGCCTGCATCTGCACACATGCAGATCTCTCTCTCCCATCCATTCCTTCCCCACACCCCTAACGGCCCAACCCCATACCATTAGGTTCTGCCTCCCACGCATTCATTGACATTCCATTGTACCATCTTATTCTTGGAAGCGGCATGCAAATTCAAGTTTTCTCACTTCCCCATTCATCGATTATGCACAAGAATGTTTGGAAAATATGCAAAGAATGTTCTTTTCCCACAACAGCCCCTCCCGCACCTAGAGCCTGACCCATCTCGCTAACCCTCATCTATACCTTCTCTTTCCTCTAGCAATCTCTTTTATTTTTTCTCTCTTGCACTCTCTTTGATTCCCGCCTTTTAACCCCCACTCCTCAACACTATTTCTTTCCTAAGTTCATCTTCTCCGTCTTTTGCATTTATCTTCTTCTCTTTCCCTCTCTCACAAATTCTCTTCTCTTGCTATTTGTCTTTTTCCTTTTCTTTTTCATCATATAAGCCTATTGTCTATCTCTTTTACTTGTTCCACCAGAACCTCCTCTTTATAAAATCACGCAGATCATAATTTCTTTCTTTTTAATTTTTTGTTTCTTCTTTGTTTTTATTTGTTCTTACTTTTTTTTCTTTCCATTTTTCTTTATTTTCATTTTCGTTTTTCTTTCTCTTTGCTGTCTTTCCTTTTGTTTTTCTCTTTCCGTTTTCTTTACCTTCTGTTTTCTTTCCCTGTTTTCCTTTTCTCTTCCTTCTCCTTTTACTTTTCTTTCTCTGTTTCTCTTTTCTCTTCATTTTCTTTTCATTCTCAGTTTTCCTTTTTCTCCTGGTTCTTTTCTATTCTCTTCTTTTTTTTTTTAGTTTTTTGTCTCCTTTTGCTTTTTCTGCTTTTTCCTTTTTTCTTTGTTTTCCTTTTCTTTTCTCTTTCTTTATCTCTCCTTTTTCTTTTATTTTCTTAGTTTTTTCTCTCCTTTTTCTTTCATTTATTTTTTTCTCTCCTTTTTCTTTCCTTTATTTTTTCTCTCCTTTTTCTTTCCTTTATTTTTTCTCTCCTTTTTCTTTCCTTTATTTTTTCTCTCCTTTTTCTTTCCTTTATTTTTTCTCTCCTTTTTCTTTCCTTTATTTTTTCTCTCCTTTCTTAGCTTTTTTCTTCTCTCTCCTTTCTTAGCTTTTGTTCTCTCCTTCCTTAGTTTTTGTTCTCTCCTTCCTTTTTTTTGTTCTTTCCTTCCTTAGTTTTTTTCTCTCCTTCCTTAGTTTTTTTCTCTCCTTTCTTAGTTTATTTTCTCTCCTTTCTTAGTTTATTTTCTCTCCTTTCTTAGTTTATTTTCTCTCCTTTCTTAGTTTATTTTCTCTCCTTTCTTAGCTTTCTTTTTTTTTCTATCTCCTTTCTTAGCTTTCTTTTTTTTTCTATCTCCTTTCTTAGCTTTCTTTTTTTTTCTATCTCCTTTCTTAGCTTTCTTTTTTTTTCTATCTCCTTTCTTAGCTTTCTTTTTTTTTCTATCTCCTTTCTTAGCTTTCTTTTTTTTTTCTATCTCCTTTCTTAGCTTTCTTTTTTTTTTCTATCTCCTTTCTTAGCTTTCTTTTTTTTTTCTATCTCCTTTCTTAGCTTTCTTTTTTTTTTTCTATCTCCTTTCTTAGCTTTCTTTTTTTTTTTCTATCTCCTTTCTTAGCTTTCTTTTTTTTTTTCTATCTCCTTTCTTAGCTTTCTTTTTTTTTTCTCTCTCCTTTCTTTTTTTTTTCTCTCTCCTTTCTTTTTTTTTTCTCTCTCTTTCTTTTTTTTTCTCTCTCCTTTCTTTTTTTCTCTCTCCTTTCTTTTTTTCTCTCTCTTTCTTTTTTTTTCTCTCTCCTTTCTTTTTTTTTTCTCTCTCTTTCTTTTTTTCTCTCTCCTTTCTTTTTTTTCTTTTTTTTTCTCTCCTTTCTTTTTTTCTTTTTTTTTCTCTCCTTTCTTAGCTTTTTTTTCTCTCTCCATTTCTTAGCTTTTTTTTCTCTCTCATTTCTTAGCTTTCTTTTTTTCTCTCTCATTTCTTAGCTTTCTTTTTTTCTCTCTCATTTCTTAGCTTTCTTTTTTTTCTCTCTCCTTTCTTAGCTTTCTTTTTTTTCTCTCTCCTTTCTTAGCTTTCTTTTTTTCTCTCTCCTTTCTTAGCTTTCTTTTTTTTCTCTCTCCTTTCTTAGCTTTCTTTTTTTCTCTCTCCTTTCTTAGCTTTCTTTTTTTTCTCTCTCCTTTCTTAGCTTTCTTTTTTTCTCTCTCCTTTCTTAGCTTTCTTTTTTTTCTCTCTCCTTTCTTAGCTTTCTTTTTTTTCTCTCTCCTTTCTTAGCTTTCTTTTTTTCTCTCTCATTTCTTAGCTTTTTTTCTCTCTCATTTCTTAGCTTTTTTTTCTCTCTCATTTCTTAGCTTTTTTTTCTCTCTCATTTCTTAGCTTTTTTTTCTCTCTCATTTCTTAGCTTTTTTTTCTCTCTCATTTCTTAGCTTTTTTTTCTCTCTCATTTCTTAGCTTTCTTTTTTTCTCTCTCTCATTTCTTAGCTTTTTTTCTCTCTCATTTCTTAGCTTTCTTTTTTTCTCTCTCCTTTCTTAGCTTTCTTTTTTTCTCTCTCTCCTTTCTTAGCTTTCTTTTTTTCTCTCTCTCCTTTTTTAGCTATCTTTTTTTTTCTCTCTCCTTTTTTAGCTATCTTTTTTTTCTCTCTCCTTTTTTAGCTATCTTTTTTTTCTCTCTCCTTTTTTAGCTATCTTTTTTTTTCTCTCTCCTTTCAGCTTTCTTTTTTTCTCTCTCCTTTCTTTCTGTTTTTTCTTTTTTGTTCTTTGTTTTCCTTTTCTTTTATCTCCCCTTATACTCCCATTTTTTCTTTCTCCTTTTACTTTTCTTTTTTAGTTTTCATTTTTTCTTTTTTCTTTTCTGCTTCTTTTTCCTCTTCCTTTTCTTTTCTAGTTTTTCATTCTCTTTTTCTTTTTTTTCTAGTTTCCTTTTCTCTACCTTTTCCTGTTTTTTCTCAGATTTTTCCTCCCTTACTCTTTCTTCTTTTTTTCTCTCTCTCTCTTTCCTTTTTCTGTTCTGCTTTTCTCTTTTCTTTCTTTCTTTTTTTCTCCCCCTTTTCTGTCTGTTTGTTTCCATTTCTGTCCACTTTCTTTTCTTTTCTCCCTTTTCTTTCACTCTTTTCCTTTTCTTTCCCTTTTCATTCTCAATTTTCCTTTTCTTTCCCTTTTCATTCTCAATTTTCCTTTTTCTCCCTATTTTCCTTCCCCCTCCTTTTTTCTTTCTCAGTTTACCTTTTCTTTTCTATTTCTTTTCTTTCTGCCCTTTTTTCTCGTTTCTCAGTTTTCCTTTTCACTCTCCCTTTTCATTTCTCTCTGTTTTCCTTTTCTATTCCTTTTCTTTTTCTCCCTTTTTTATTTTTTCTCCTTTTTCATTTCTTTCCCAGTTTTCCTTATCTTCTCTTTTTCTTGTCTTTCTCTTTTTGCCTTTTCTCTCCCTTTTCTTTCTCAGTTTTCCATTTCTCTCCCTTGTATTTTTCCCTCTTTTTCTTTCCTTTTTCTTTTCTTTCGAAGTTTACTTTTCTTTCACATTTTTCTCTCTCTTTTTCTTTCTCTCTCTTTTTCTTTCTCTCTCTTTTTCTTTCTCTCTCTTTTTCTTTCTCTCTTTTTCTTTTTCTTTCTCTCTCTTTTTCTTCTTTCTCTCTTTTTCTTCTTTCTTTCTTTCTCTCTCTTTCTTTCTTTCTCTCTCTCTCTCTTTCTCTCTCTTTCTTTCTCTCTCTTTCTTTCTCTCTTTACATCATTTCACTCTTCATTCAACAATTTATCTTACCGTAATATTTTCTGTCTCACTTTCCCTCTCTTCTCAACATATAGTCTTTTCATTGTTGGAAACCTGGTAATCAAAGATAAAAGGTTCGAGGGAGTGGGGGGGGGGGCAAGAATCTTTTCCAAGATGAAGAATTTTGATTTCTCTGGGCATATTATCCTTAACATGAAACAGAAAAAAACTGGCATTGAATTAATAAATTCTCCATTGTTTTTAACTTTATGTATTTATTTCCTTAATAAAGGAAGTTTCACAAATGATGCTTTTTATGCCCTGAAAGAAATTAAAGAAATGACAAAAGAAAGAAAGAAAAAAAACTTGCTGTAAAGAAAAGGATAGCAAGAGGGACATGGAAAAGACAGGAATGCAAACTCAAAGACAAACTTGAAGGCAATAGAAATAACGAGACAGGGTGAAGAAAAAGGTGTGAAAGAAAGTCTATGAAGGAAAGAGATTGAAGCAGGCATGATAGAGAGTAAAGGCAAGTGAGTAAAGGAAGAACGAAACGGTGAAAGAAAAATATTGAAGAAAGAAAGGAAAGCTGAATAAGAAGGATGGATGGAGAAGAATTTTAAGAAGGAAATTAAAGGAAACAAAATAAAAATGAAAAAATATTAAAATAGAAAAATATCATTTATAAAATACTGTAATAATCAGTCAGTTAAGTGCCATATGTCATACACGCTTTTGGGCGATCATGTCTTAAAAGAGACATGACTGACTGGGCAGAAGATTATCCCGCAGTAGGTTGCCATTGCTTTTTGCAGTAGACTGGCTGTCAGCCAAGGCTATAGAACCTAATCTGTCCTATTATTTAACCCATAACTGGGAGGAAGAGATGGATTAATCCCTTTCCCAAGGGTATTTGTGTGTAAGTGAATGCAAGGTATTCAACTGGAATTCAAACTCGTCACCCTAATTTGTCATTTCGAGTCAATATCCACTGCTCCACAACGCATATAAAACACCATAATTTTAAAATATCATCTATAATAAAATACAATATGAACAAAATACCATAATAATGAAAACTATTCATTTTTAAACAACCACATTTTTTTATAGATCAATATTTGATCAAATTGGCCCAGTAGTGACCTCTCTATTGGTATGATACTGTATAAATTAAAATCTTGTAATCAACATGTTTCCCAGGAGTCACTTCTCAGACTTACCATCTTTCTACTTTACATGAAATATCTAAGATTATGCTCTGATCATTTGTGAATATCTATGCTGACAACTGTAGAGTAGTGCACCTTCTAAACTCTAGACAATAAGAGATTATCAGCTGATCTCTTCTCTGATTGATCTCTAACAGCTCAGCTAGAGAAAGACTGGCTGGTCAGATTAAATACCCCAAAAATAAACTAGTTATATTTCATCATCTTCAATCAGACCCTGAACTATCACCAACGTTCTGTCAGGGAGACTCTATACCATGAACAACTATTGAGACTTGAATTCAACCCAGACCTTTTATGATCGTTTCACCGCAAACAAGGGAGAAATGCCACTGGTGAGAGTTCCACAAGGAATGGGAGTGACCACTTGGGAATACCAGGTGCTGTAAGCATATAGTGACGGATGTGTGTTGTGGTGCAGTGGATATCGGCTCGAAAAGAGAAATCGGTGAGCCAAGTTCGAATTCCAGTTGAATACCCTGCATTCACTTAAGCACTGGTACCCTTGGGAAAGGTATTAATCCGTCCCTTCCCTCCAGTTAGGGGTTAAATGACAAGGGTAGGACTTGGGGACCCTGCTCTTAAAAACAAATCTCAATGAATCTTGATACTCGAAAAGAAAAAAGTATTACTAGACACAAAACTTATATAAAAAACAACAATAAATTGTTGAAAGAAAAAAGGTATTACCAGCAATAAATAAATTTGCCATAAAAACAAAACAACCAACCTACCAACAATCATTTTAATGAAAGTTTAAACTACTAAAGGCATATCAATGGTGTCCTACAATTACAAAATCTGAGACGGGGAACTGATTGTCGCAACAAACATGATTTGTTGATTTGTGGTCTTTTGAGGTTTCGGATTAAAATTTGGTCGCAGCTCATAAAACAAACATGCAGACTCAAAACATTATAATAATGAGAAAAAATTACCAAATGTCTGAATAGTTTGAGGTGTAGGGGGCTGGTTAATGTCTATTTTGTTTGGCCTTGTGTCAAACTTAACCGAACTCCCTACAGCTTACAAGTTTTATGTTGAATAATATTCATCAGAAGGTTGGTTGTCGGCAGTTGGAATGTGTGGATTAGTGTAGAAGAGTGGAATAATTGAATATACACTTTGAATGTAAAATAGAAATTTATTAAAGAAGGAATAACAAGAGTTGTAGGAATTAATGTTCAATTATAAACCTTAGTAAGAATTTATGAGTAGAGTTTGTATTCAATGTTAAAGTTGTTTGTAGCAGTAATTGTTGAGATAGATAAGGTGAGAGAGAGGACAATGTCCGGGTCACTTGAAGTTGAGAGTTACATCTTTGATGTGTGTCAGCAGGCCGCCTCCTCTGAAATGATCATGATCGATTAGAGACCATCCTTAAATATTGAATAGTCAAGTGGGGTGACTCAAAGAACGATTTTTTTCTTTAGCTATGGAAAAACCGTTTTCCTGATGTATTTTGAATTATGCGATTTGATGACCAATCAGGATCCAGAGTTCCATGACAGGGCCATAAAAGGTATTTGATATTTATTTATTTTTGGTTTACCTTCAGAACTTCTGCATGGAGAGAGATACGCAAATACCAGTTTTGGTCATTTGCTTTCTGGATCTCTGAGGGCAAACATCTGATCCCTCACTTGCTCGGTATCACCACAAGTTCAATGAATACCACGAATCAATATCAGTCACTTTGAGGGCCTACTTGCTTAAATAAAAAGGTAACCAGGTAAAAAGTTTCACTTGGCTACCTTTCTATTTAATCAAGTCTTAATTCTAAATTCAAAAACTGTGGAGAATGTAAATGAAAAATCATGGTATTATTCACAGATGATAAAAAAGAAGCTGTAAAGAGCCATGACCGTTTATGTCTTGATTGTTGCTACTAAATTGCTGCATGACACAAAATCAAACACCTGTTGCATGGCAGTCATTGCTTGGCAAGCCACATTGCTTGATCAAAACTCCTCATGTGTTACTACAGAGGTTCAAATGCAACTAAAAAAGAGGGGCCATCAACTGAAAAATGCATATTGTGAAATTGCAGGTTCCGCACAAACAAATGTCTTACATGTAAAAATTATCATTTACAGTCAGACTAATATCCTCATCCTTGTTGTTATAATAGTAACATTTTGACAGTTGCACTTTCCTTCTTTTTCACATGTCTGTCAATCAAGATAAACTTAAAGAAATTTTTGTTGTGACCTGTTACGGTCAGGAAGAAAGACACTGAAACAAAAATGTAAGGCTTGAACCAGTGTATTAGAATAACAGAACAGATATACAAAGTAAGAGAGTAGTTACCAAAAGAAGTGTGCGTCTCAACTGTACAGTTACACTACGTCATGACTGCCTTACAACTGTCTCTTGACTGCCTCATGACTGCCACTGAATGGCCTCTTTGGAAGTTATGCAGTTGGTATTTATGGAAGGAGGAAGAATCTATTCCCTGTAGATTAGACACCATAACAATTTTAAACTGAATCCCTAATTTAATATCCATGGGTATACTGTTCTTATTCCACTGCCCATGTTTAGGGATAGATTGTATTTATTGCTAGTTAGGTTTCAACTGAGTCTAGGTCTCTACTAACCATACCAGGGATTGAATTTATAATTATTTTGTCACAAAATACACAAACCAATGCTTTAATCTATTAGATTATTGTTCTGTGGATTAAAGCTTTGGTTCCTGAGTTTGAGTTTGGTAACTTGCTGATAGTAAGTTTAATCCATGGAGGCTGTGCTGTATGGACTGAGGCTCAGTGGAAACAAGACTAACAGTAACTGAGCAGAACTAAATAAGAAAAAGATAAGATATCCCTAGATATGGACAGCAGAAAGATAATCATTTTTGCTTCTTTTTTTATATCAAATTTACCCCAAACAAAGTAGTAAAGCCACTAAGACTCAACAGAGTTACTGGTTGTGAAAGAATTAAAAACAAAAACATTACCAAGAAGCAAGAACAAAAGAGAAGTAATGAGGACGGCAGATAGCGATTGATATTGGATTTAAATTTTTGAAGATTAAAGTTGGCTGGAAAGCCTCGAGCTAGAAGGGAGTTCCACAAGCAATAGATATGAAAAAAGAAACAGCATAGAATTTACTGTTGTTTCTAGCCAGCTCAACTGTAAATTTATGAGATTTCAATGTCATTCTAGTATTGCACTATAATATAGTTATGGTGCCCTGTCTATAGGAATGGACTCTTCCTCCATCAATAAAGACGAACCTGCGTGACTTCCGGGGAGGCAGTCGAGTGGCAGTCTAGAGACAGTCAAGGTGCAGCGTAACAATATACTTCGAACTTATGCTTCTATTTGCTGAATACTAACACTTTACTTTGTATATATGTTGCTGGTTGTTTTGTTTTTATGGCAAATCAACCTCGGCGGGTCATTTATTGCCAACTAAACTTTATTTATTTATTGCTGGTAATACCTTTTTCTTTCAACAATTTATTGTTGTTTTTTTATATAAGTTTTGTGTCTAGTAATACATTTTTCTTTTCAAGTATCAAGATTCATTGGGATTTGTTTTTGTTTTTTTTTAAGGGCAGGGTCCCCAAGTTCTACCCTTGTTATTTAACCCATAACTGAAGGGAAAGGAGGGATTAATACCTTTCCCAAGGGTACCAATGCTTAAGTGAATGCAGGATATTCAACTGGAATTTGAACTTGGCGCTCTGATTTGTTGTTCTGAGTCGATATTCACTGCACCACAAGTTGATGTCTGCAGGTGCATGCATCACCAGATGCCCAGTCAGTCATGTCTCTTTCGAGACATGATCGCCCAAGTGTGTATCACGTATGTCACTTAACTGACTGAATGAATATAATAGTTGAAAACATTATTAAAACTTCTACTGGGCATAAAGTGGGAGATCAGTTTTATATTGTTTTGAAGTAATAAACTAATCCCCCACTAATTACTACTCAATAATATAACACATCTCTTCCCCCTCTAGCTATGAGTCAATATAACATGACAGAGTGGGTTCTATAGCCTTGACTAGCAACCACTCTACCGCAGGAAGCAATGGCAACCCACTCTTTCGAGACATTGCCCAAGTGTGTATCATGTATGGCACTTAACTGAATATTCAGTTAGACTTTAAAATGCATTTGTGGCTATCTCAATACATCTTTGTTTTAGTCTCACACTTTCTGTTCTCTGTTAGAATACTTCTCAGGTATTTCATTTTGTTTTACTTGTTTGATTTTGTTAATTCTAATTTTCCAACTTGCATTTTGGAACCATCCTTTTGCTAACAACCATGCATTCTCTCTTATTGCCATTGATAGTTAGTCCTTTCTTCTTGCTTTCCTTATTACCAATACAAAAAGACCTCTTTCCAATGACCCTATCTTAAACATGATGCAGTGGTTTCTCTTTTACACCATACAACTGTTGAAAGCAAAACCTCTAATTTAAATGCTTAGTCATCATTACATCAGCTTCACCTAAAGTGTAAGGCATTCTGAAGTATTTGTGGTTTCATAGTGTTGTATATCAATAAACAGACCGTGTAGCCTAGTGAACAGAGAGTGAGAGCGCGCCTCCAGGGGTTGACGGATGCGTACCCCACCATAGCAGCATGCTATTGGGGGCAGCTGTGAACTGCCTTCCTTCGTGTTCTGTGGTTCTGCTGCTACTTCTGCTCTCACTTCTTCTGACTCTCCTGATCCGTGTTTTCGCGGTCTTTATATATCTTCCAAAACCGGGACTTGTTTCTTCCGGCTTTGCCTTGATCATGTGACGCCCACGCGACGCCTACGTAATTCTCAGTGTCACCTGTCTGTTTGCCTCTGAGTTATTTCCGCATCTGCCGGAAATAGGGTCAAAGTGACATCCGTTACTTTTCACCGACCGGAAACAACACGGCTTGTATCAGCCTTTCTTGGGTGGGCCAGACCGTTATATTACAATAGTAACAAGTAATTATCAATGAGTATGACATATCATTATTTATACAATATCTCTTTCTGATTTTCACCAACAAGATGGGCAGGAAACTTGAAACAATAAAGCCAAAAATGTGTTTGTAATGAACGTGAAGTTATCTCGTCAAAAACTAAAAACAGATTGACATATTTAAGGTTTTGCACAATGGGTTCCATGCAGAACTTACATTTGAAGATAACTGTAAAGAAATATATATATATATATATATATATATATATTTGGTACCTTCACTCATTTTCAATAACTTTCAAATTGAATTTTTAAAAATAAAAAAGGTTTCTGGAAACTTTTATTTTAGTTTTAATTGAAAGCTAAATGATTAAATTTAGATTTTTTTCTTAATTGTTTCACCCCATGCAAGGCGGTAATGCCACGCATGCGCAGGGAGCTACATAAGAGAAAGATTAGATAGGAGGAGAGTAAAAAGAAAGTTACAGGGGGTGTCAGAGAAAGGAGCAAGAGACGGATGGGGATACAGGTGTGATGACAGTTGCAAAGGTAGAGAGAAAGGAAGATATACAGGGTGATGTAGAAAGAACTGGAGTCAAGTGGTTAAGAGACGGGTATTGACATTGCATTTAAATTCCCGGAGGTTGTAGCCACCAGGAAAGCAAGAATATGGAAGAGTTCCACAGGTGGGAAGTGCAAGAAAAGAAGCTGCTGGAGTAGAATTGTCGGCTACATTTGGTTGATCTAACTGTGAATGGGTGGGACTTACACGGCAGGGGCACCAGTGACTTAAGTTCATCAGAGCAGAAGCCATGAAAATATTTGTAGAACAGAAAGAGGGAAACCACATCCTGTTGGTGAGAAAGTTGCTGAAGTCGAACCGTCAAGTCAGTACCTATCACATTAAGCTGTCAAGAACACTGAGATGAACAGCGGGGGCGCCTGACCATATATGACATTTCCAGTAAGCAAAATATTCTGGTGTATTTCAAACAGAAATTAATATTATATTAGAAAATCACTTATTTTGATTATTTTTGCCTCTGGCTTGTCCTACACAACACACGTACTATTTTTTACAGTAGGTAACTTTCTCTTTCACACTAATTGCTTCAAGAGAATAGTGTTGACTGGCCATTAACAGTCACATGACTGGGCCAAATGAGAGTAGGGGTCATACTGATTAAGCAAGAGGAAGAAAATTTAACTCGACAGTATTCCCTTATGACCCTGTATGGCATTGTATGGGAGTGAAGCTGCACAACCTCCTCACAGATCAGGAGGAGACAAAGCAAGAAAAAGAAAAGAAAAAGTGCCGAACATCTTTGTAATATCAATCCTCCAATATGGCAGCGAATGATTTCTCACAGATGATTGGTTGGTGGTTGTTTTGTTTTATGGCATATCAATCTTGGCAGGTCATTTATTGCCAACTAAATTTTATTTATCTTTTTTCTTTCAACAATTTATTGTTGTTTTTTTTTTTTATATAAGTTTTGTGTCTACTTTTTTCTTTTCAAGTATCAAGATTCATTGGGATTTGTCTTTAAGGGCAGGGTCCCCAGGTCCTACCCTTGTTATTTAACCCATAACTGGAGGGAAGGGATGAATTAATGCCTTTCCCAAGGGTACCAGTGCTGAAGTGAATGCAGGGTATTCAACTGGAATTCGAACTCGGCTCACCGATTTCTCTTTTCGAGCCGATATCCACTGCACCACAATGCACATCTGTCACTAAACGCTTACAGTACCTGGTATTCCCAAGTGGTCACCCATCTAAGTACTGATCAAGCTCAACATTGTTTAACTTCAGTGATCAAGCAAGAACAAGTGTATTCAATGTGATATGGTCATAAGCACGCACATTTGTCACTAAATGCTTACAGCACCTGGTATTCCCAAGTGGTCACCCATCTAAGTACTTCGGTGATCAAGCAAGAACCAGTGTATTCAATGTGATATGGTCGTAAGCCTCTCACAGATTAATAGAAGACTGAAAACAACAGAAATGTTGTTCTGTCATAGATGGTAAATACAAACAAGATGTTGTAAGAAAAATGGAAATTACTAGAAATCAGGAGATATTTTAAATTTATAGAACACATCACAAAGAAATAAGACCTATTTTAAACAATATATGCAGTGTTATGGTGCAATGAATATCAGCTCAACATGAGAAACCAAAAAGCCGAGTTTGAATTCTAGTTTAATTTGTTGCAAGCACTTACATGCAAATATCTTTGGGAAAGGTATGAATCCATCTCTTCTCTCTCCATCTATGGGTTAAATAACAGGACAGATTGAGTCTTATAGAAGAAAGAAATGGTAACCGACTGTAAGAAAAATCTTCTGCATAGTCATACGTATGTCAAATATGGCACTTTATTGACTGATATGTGTCAATCAGTTCAGTGCCATACATTATAGACACTTTAGGCAATCATGTCTCTTTCGAGACATGACTGACTGGGCTGAAGATTATCCCACAGTAACTTGCCATTACTTTCTGTGGTAGACTGGTTGCCAGCCAAGGCTACAGAACCTAATCCATCCTGCTATTTAAGCCATAGCTGGAATGAAATGAAACAGATTGTATTAATAAGTGGCAATTAGCGGGGAAATCAGTTTATTTCTCCATAACAACAGAAAATCGACTCCCATTTTATGCCTAGTGAGATGCTTTACTTATGTTTTCAACTATTATATTCAGTCAGTCAGATGCCATACGTGATACACAATCATATTTCAAAAGAGACATAAATGACTGGGCAGAAGATTTCCCCGCAGTAGGTTGCCAATGCTTTCTGCAGTAGACTGGTTACCAGTCAATGCTATAGAACCCAATCTGTCCTGTTATTTAACCCATAACTGGAGGAAAGAGACAGATTAATACCTTTCCTAAGGGAACTTGCGAATAAGTGTATGCAAGGAATTCAACTGAAATTCAAACACGGCTACCTCCGATTTATCGTTCCGAGTTGATATCCACTGCACCACAATACATTACTTAATTTATAGTGGAAGAGTTCTTTTATTGTAAATAAAGTGTTTAGCAGTATAGACAGTGTAAACGGAGAAACTAGCCCTGCATGGTAGGGGTCTGACCATGCTGAAAATTACATTGAAGCGTGAAACAGCCATGTCTTCAGGATTCCACTGTCTTTATTCTCATTCACTTCTATATATATAGTCATCTGCAGACAGATCTGTTTTGCTATATCACAGCTGATCGGTATGTTTAGACATCCAATTGCTTTTAGCCAGGATTGAAACCAATCAAATTTTTATCAGTCGGCGATTCTACCTCTGAGCTATGGGCAATCAGTAGAATGTGATATACTATTTAAACATATGCCAGTAGCTAAGAGTGTTCAATTCATTACTGAATGAACAATGCATAGAATGCTTGAGTAGCTACTGTTTTTTCAAAGCCTATTCTGCAGTAGACTGGTTGCCAGCCAAGGTTATAGAAAATAATCTGTCCTGTTATTTAAATATATTTATATATATTTGTTATTACAATGGTTTATAAAAGCACTATATCACTTCCCTTTCTTATATATATATATATATATATATCCAGCTATGGGCAAATAGTTAACCCCCAAACTGGGGTCAAAACACTATGAAAGACTTTTATAGAAATGTATACATGAAATAGACTTTTATAGAAAAATATACATTTTTGAAGGAAAAATATTACCAAAAATACATTTTTGAAGGAAAAATATTATTCTCAGCAAAACATTTTTGAATACAAAACTAAAAGAATTTTCAGTTTTCTGAAATAAAAAAGAATAAAAAACAAAAGATTTTCATTAAATCTGACTAAATCAACTTTCTCACTATCAGTCAGTTATGTGCCATGCGCGATACACGCTTGGGCGATCATGTCTCGTAAGAGACATGACTGACTGGGCAGAAGATTATCCCGCAGTAGGTTGCCATTGCTTTCTGCGGTAGACTGGTTGCTGACCAAGGCTATAGAACCCAATCTGTCCTATTATTTAACCCATAACTGGAGGGAAGAGACGGATTAATACCTTTCCCAAGGGTATTTGCGCGTAAGTGAATGCAAGGAATTCAACTGGAATTCGAACTCGGTTCCCCGATTTCTCGTTCCGAGCCGATATCCACTGCGCCACAACGCACATCCTATAACTGAACATTAAAAAAAATACCTAAAAACCCCATTTTTTTTGCATTAAATAACTCCCAGAGGTTGATATGCCATTAAACAAAACTTAAATTCAGACACAGATATACACATACGTACACAACCCATATACACACATCCATCTACATATACATACAAATATCTTATATCCACATGCCCACCTATGAAGACCATAGAATATATATGCATATACACATAATAAATTTTGCATATGTGAATGCAATGAATTCAATCGGAATTTGAACTCAGCTCTGCAATCAATTTATCATTATGGCCAAGCCGATATCAACTGCACCACAACGCACATCCTACATGCAAATACTCTTAGAATTGACAGATTTGTACTTTTCCTTTCTCAAGCTATGGGTTAAATAGCAGGACAGATTGAGTTCCATAGCCTTGGTTGTCAACAGTTTGCCACAGAAAGTAATGGCAACCTACTACCAAAAAATCTTCTGTCCAATCAGTCATGCCTCTTTTGAGACATGATTACCCAAGCATGTATCATATATAGCACTTAACTGACTAAATCTACTTTCAGATAATGAAAGAATTATTTCAATTTTATTTTTACTTTTGTTGTAGGTCCCTTCAGGGAAGACCTTCAGTTCCTATTTCTTGAGTGCTAACTGGATTTTACCATTTTTTCTGAGAAGGCTATTTCTCCAGATTTTTTCCCAATTGGACAGATAAGGTGAGTCAAGATTCTTTTTATTCTTTGTTTTATTTTGTTCTCTTGGTTTTTTTTTTCTTAATATTAGGTTGTCCCAAAAGTTTGTAAACACTTGCAAAAAATTGAAATTTTACTCGCCAAGTAATCTAAGGTTATCAGAAAACACTTGCAAAAAATTGAAATTTTACTCGCAAAAACAACAAAAATTATGGCTCAAAATAAAGACCATCATTTTCCAAGACTTTCTGCCATCAATCTGCAAGCTTTCGGATCTGGTCAAAGTACCATTCAGCTGGCTTCGAATCAAAGAATTCTTGACACGCTTCCTCAACTTCATCAAACGAGTCGAATCGGTGGCCCTTCAGAAAGTGTTGCATTGAGCGAAAAAGGCCGTACTCTGATGGAACAAAATCAGGACTGTAGGCTGGATGTGGCAGAACCTCAACACCATCCAACTTGTCTTTGGTCTTCCTGGCAGTGTGGTTTGGCATTGTCCTGCTGCATCAAAGCGCGCTTTCGGTTGATCAGAGCCGTGTACTTTTGCTTCAACTTTTCATAGACCCACTCAAGTTGCTGACAGTAAGGTTCGGCACTGATTGCAAGACCATTTGGAACCAACTCAAAATTCACGATTCTTTCAAAGTTCCACCAAATGCACAACATGACTTTCTTGCCAAATCGATCTTGTTTTGGAACCGACGGTGTCTCTTGCCCTTTCTGAACCCATCGCTTTTCTTGATTATGCTGGACCAGACAGACCCATTTTGCAAGTGTTTACGAACTTTTGGGACAACCTAATATTTAAAACCGTAAAGGAGTGATGAGATACTGACAAATAATTCCTAAATCATCCAAAAAGATGCCATGAAAAATCCAGCACATGACAAGGTCATGAGAGTTTGAAATGACTTTGACATGTTATCTGAACACACATGCTGAATCAGCCAATTTCAATGTCGTGGAGTTAATAACACAGCTTTGGTGACCCAAATGGGATAGTCAGGATGCTTCAAAGAACTCCAAGTGAGTCTAAAAAGTAAATTGCTCTCAGGCAGTCTGCTGTTTGGCTTGCAACAGTCAAGCTCACAGGAGGATGTTTCCAACTAGCATCCAGTTGGCAGACAAAAATAAACAGGGTTATAACTCAATATATATTCCTTTCTCCTCTCGCCATAGGGTGGATATTGTGCTGATATTTATTGAGCACAATATCCACACTGAAATCATCGGCTAATCAGAACTTACAGAATAGACTTGCCAAGATAGCAGAATGGAATCTCCCAGGCTGTTATATAAACCACCTATCAATTTGTTGGGTGAATGGGAGCTGTCTGTTTCAACTTCAACTACAGTTGATTACTGGCTTTTGCTTCCTAAGAATTCTACACAGGCAGAGTTTGACTCTGTCGGGCTTTGTCTCTGGACAGAGACTTGGCTGAGAAGAATGGACTATCTTTGTGCCCAGTCTTGTGTATGGAGGGGCTCAGTAAATTTCCCCACGTTAAACCCAACCTTATGTCACATCTGTTCTTAGTGGGTAAATTAAAATGAAGTGAAGGATTCATACCTTTCCAAAGGGTATTTATGTTGGTTGGTTGTTTTTGTTTTATGGCATATCAACACCTCGGCGGGTCATTTATTGCCAACTAAACCTTATTTATTTATTGCTGGTAATACCTTTTTCTTTCAACAATTTATTGTTGTTTTTATATAAGTTTTGTGTCTAGTAATACTTTTTCTTTTCGAATATCAAGATTCATTGGGATTTGTTTTTTTTTTCTTTTTTTTTAAGGGCAGGGTCCCCAAGTCAGGGTCCCGAAGTCAGGGTCCCGAAGTCCTACCCTTGTTATTTAACCCATAACTGGAGGGAAGGGGCGGATTAATACCTTTCCCAAGGGTACAAATGCTTAAGTGAATGCAGGGTATTCAACTGAAATTCAAACTTGGTACACCGATTTCTCTTTCCAAGCCGATATCCACTACACCACAATGCACATCCATCACCAAATGCTTACAGCACCTTGTATTCCCAAGCAGTCACCCATCTAAGTACTGACCAGGCTCAACATTACTTAACTTCGGTGATCAAGCAAGAACCGGTGCATTCAACGTGATATGGCCATAAGCTGAAAAATATAAAACCCAAGTCAGAATTTTAGTTGAGTTTCTCACATTTATTTATGTGAAAATTTCCTTTGTATCTGTTGTTGTGGCATTCATTATGGCATTTGAACTGGCTCTATCACACAAATCTGCCACATTTAAATGAAAGCTGATCAGGTGTAGTAGAGGTCATATTTGTTCAGACATACAAATCCATAGTTTGTATTTCAGTGTGAATTTGAATTCACAAATGGTTCTCAGCTGCAGGTATACACCCTATGCTAATGAGTGCCACAAGAGTAAAAAGGAAAATTTTGTCCCTATGTATAGACAGCGGTTTGAGACCAATCTACTCTGTACATTAAATAAAGGGTTCACTTTGAATTTCCTGAGGGTTACTCAAATCAACAGACATCTAAAGAAAGTAAAAGGGCACAACCAACTAAAGTTTCTCATAACAAGAAAAATTCTGACCTCAGTTCTGAATACACACTAAAGATATTGCAGTTTCATCAATAAAAGAATGAAGAAAATTTAGGGTGATTTGGACAAATCCGTCTTTGCTTCCTTGCCTTGTAAAATTTTGCAAAGTAATAATAACAAAAGAACCTGAAGATTATCATGAGCAAAATTGACTGGGGGGAAAAGAGTTAAATTTTAAAGAAACTTCATGTAGTAATGAGATAATGTTTTCATTATTATTATCGTTATTACACCTGCCTTAAGGCAGAGGTAATTGTATTCAGTCGTATTTGTTTGTTTGTCTGTCAGTGGTCAAGATATCTCAAAATTGCTGGATGGATTTAGATGAAACTTTCAGGGATTATTGGCTTCATGACTGGCACAAACTTATTAGATTTTGGATTCAGTCTGGTAGGGGATAAAGATTCTGTTATTTTTTCAGTTTTATTAATAAACTTTAATTTTTGATTCTCAGATGCCAAATACTGAATTATTTCCCTTAGATCATTTTAAATACTGAATTACCTCCCCTGTTTCATTTAAGTGTGTCTTTAATTTTGAGAGTGGTTGAGTTCATGCTTAGCATTTTCATTGCAGTTATTCTTTCTCATTTTAATAATCATCTTATAGTGGGGGTATCTACTCTTTTCCCGTTTGTAGCGAGAGTCCGTTCTAGTGAAGGGTAGTTATGTATTGTAGATAGCCCACTATAAGTCATAAAATCAAGAAAAGCAAATTGAGTTGAAAAATAATGTTTTATATATACACATATCAATTAATGTTTTTACAATTAAAGTAATACTTGAAATATAGGTCCAACGGAGGTTGAAATGTTCATGGCAATAAAATGCTGAAAGAGAATTAATGCTTAGGAATGTGGGAAGTGCTATGAGTAAGGAATGTCTTTGATGTAGTCACTCCTTAGGTCAGTAGGTAGTTTTTGAGGCAGGGAAGAAGGAAAGAGGTAAAGGAGGCTAGCGTAGTAAGCCGCTTGACTTAGGTCAAGGGGATATTAATTACTCTCTTCTCCTCAAGTCGGTTTGCCAGTTGAAGCTTTCTGTATCTGCTTTTTATATCTTCTTTTTGGATCACAGCAGATCACTTGGGATTTCACACTAGTATTTGATTCTGGGCTTCCCATTGGATGATAAATAAAATTTGCATAGGCTCACGAACTGGAAATTTTATATTTGATTAATTTTTAGTTTTCAACCGGAACATCTGTGCGGAGCCGGCAGCGTACAGACGACTTTTGATCATGAAGGCGCTTATATCCGGTCCATCGCTTTTGCTCGGTATCACCAAAATCTTTTGCTAACTGCTGAGATGATGTTGGTTCTGCCTTGGCAAAGGATTGCGGTCTTTCTAGTTTATATTTGTTATTTTATTCTGTTTATGAAGGTAAGAAGAAATTAAATATAAAGTTTTTAAATTTGGATAAAAAAATTAAACTGTCTGTATTGTGGCAACATAAAAGTCAAAGAATAACATTAACAAAAATAATTTGAATGCTCTCTCTTGAACTACAGCAAACTCCCAATACTCTTGCCGGCATAATACCAGGAGTAAGGGGTCTTAATAACTGGGAGGATGGTCAGACTTTTCTGCAATAAATGGGATAGATTTATAAAAGTGGTAAAAATCATTTAAAAGGTCCAAAATTTTAAATTTAAATAAAAAAACATTTTTTTACAGAACCATTATTTATAAAAAGCAAACTTCATTCCCCAAGACATATCCACTTGCTGATAAGATAGTAGAATGCCAACAATTACTGGTACAATTTAATCTAAATTCCTATCCTTAACTGACCATGTCTTCAGAGTTGAAACCATATTCACTGTTATTTCAATATAAAAACTATTAATAAAGTCAACAAAAGAGGTTAAAATTTATAGTGATAGATTCTACTGAGTCCTACCTGTTAATACAAAAATGTTTTCATTCATGAAGTAGTTGTAAAATAGAGAAATTAGAAATAGAACGTTTGGAAGATTCTAGATTATTCCAGTATATTTGAGAAAAATCTAGTTGATTTGAGAAACATCAAGAAATATGGTAATTAGGTATTCAGTCAGTTAAGTGCCTTACGTGATACACGCTTGGGCGATCATGTCTCGAAAGAGACATGACTGACTGGGCAGAAGATTATCCCGCAGTAGGTTGCCATTGGTTTCTGCGGTAGACTGGTTGCTGACCAAGACTATAGAACCCAATCTGTCTTGTTATTTAACCCATAACTGCGACCCCTATCGATATCAAATGGTAGCTTCCCCTATATAGGTAGGGATCGCAGGTTCGAATCCTGCCGAATGGCACACATTTTCGTAATACAAATTTATCGTAAATAATCAGGCCGATAGATATAAATATATAATACTGTTTCATTAAAAACAGAATATCTACTTAAATACGAGTATTGATAAAAAATAATGTTCAAACAATTCATTTCAAATTGTCGGTTGCTTATAACCAAGTTTAGTTAAAATTCGTTGATTTCCGTAATATGTATATATATTATGTATAATATATATATATATATATATAAAACATATATAGGAAATCATATCAAATCTGTAAAACATATATATATATATATATAAGAAAAATTAAGCCAGACACGTTATTTCATGGTAAATCGGAAGTATATGCCTATTTCAGGTGAATCATCATCAGCTTCCGTCTTTATTGTACAAAAGATTTTACACGATTTGTGTAAAATCTTTTGTACAATAAAGACGGAAGCTGATGATGATTCACCTGAAATAGGCATATACTTCCGATTTACCATGAAATAACGTGTCTGGCTTAATTTTTCTTATATTTGCTCTATATGTATTTACATACATATATATTTAGAGCTCTCTTAGAGAGCTATCCTACCACTCTATGTACAGGATACTCCTTTGGATTTTTCTATACCCACACTGCATGCTGATGTATATTATATATATAATATGATTATAATTCATAATATATAATTATTATAATTTTAAGAAATTGCTATAATTGAGAATATATAACTTATTATAATTATTTATAATTTTAAGAAATTATTATAATTTATAATATATATATATATATATATATATATATATATGAGAAATTATATCAAATCTGTAAAACAGAGAATAATCCCAAAAAATTATCTAAATAATAGGAAATATTAAATAGATAAAATAGAGAGCTCAACAAATATTATCCAGAGCAATATGATATATAGAAAAGAAAACTCAGCACATATGTAACGCAATTATAAATCCTGATTTATTTTGACAAGTGGGTGAGCACCCATATCCCCAGATTGCGAACTTTTAGCAATCTGAGGAGATGGACACTCACTCACTTGTCAAAATGAATCAGCATTTTACATATGTGTTGATTTTCTTATATATATATATATTATAAGCATTTCACCCCGAGCAAGGCATTTCACTGCCACTACTGTGCAGGGGGCTACATAGAGTGGAGGAAGGATGGTTAAATATAGGAAATGTCAGAGGGTGGGTGATAGGTGAGTAAGGATACCGAGAATGAGGGTTGGGTAGATGAGTGTTCTGAGAATAATTGGAAGTTAGTGTGATAGGAGGTGTCTATTAACCCTACATTTAAACACCTGGAGATTGTAGTTGTCGAGAAAGCAGACTTGTGGAAGGGAATTCCACAGGCGGGAAGCGCGAGAAAAGAAGCTGTTGGAGTAGAATTTACGGTTACATCTTATCTGTTTAACTGTAAAAGGGTGGAACCTAGTTGCTAATCTAGTATCTCGTGCAAATTCGTGCTTAGGCGGCACCAGTGATCTAAGTTCATCGGAGCAGAAGCCATGAAAGTACTTGTAGAAGAGGCACAGGGAAGCCACATCACGCCGGTGTGAGAATGGTTGCAGCCAGTCTGCCAAGTCAGTATCAACCACGTTAAAGATTCTCCTTTGTATTTTGTCAAGAAGCCCAAGGAGAGTTGCAGGTGCACCCGACCAGTATATATATATATATATTGTTTTCTTTGTTACATGTGAGATTTTGGCAGGCATCACTCTTGAAAACTTGGATGATGCCTGACAGATGGGTTTATGCCAGTAGACGGACAGAGTGAAAAAAATATTTTTTCATATTTCCTCTCTGTGTTGCTTTTGACCTTGATTGATTGATTTGCCGATAAAACATATTGATTGATATTTTAAAACAAATGTAATATTGTTCTCAGACTTTTTAGACTGGTATTCTATCCACTTCCATTTGGAACAGGGTGGGGGATGAGATCATCTGTGCAGCAGGGTACAAAGCATGTAGAATGATACATAAGTATTTTCTCTTTTTTAACTGGATATAGTTTCCAAAATGGCAAGTAAACACAGGCATTCAGTCAGTCACTTAATTGCCATACGTGATACACACTTGGGTGATCATGTCTTGAAAGAGACATGACTGACTGGGCAGAAGATTATCCCGCAGTAGGTTGCCATTGCTTTCTGCTGTAGACTGGTTGCCGACCAAGTCTATAGAAACCAATCTGTCATGTTATTTTAACTGATAGCTAGAGGGGGGAGATATGTATTATATTATTAAGTAATAATTAGTGGGGGATCAGTTTATTACTTCAAAACAATAGAAAAATGACTAGTAGAAGCCTTAATCATGTTTTAAACTATTATATTCAGTCATATAAACTTCTACTTCAACAGTTTCTTTTCTCGCACTTCCCGACTGTGGAATTCCCTTCCACACGATTGCTTCCCCGACAGATACAATCTCCAGGAGTTTAAATGTAAGGTCAATAGACACCTCCTAACACACTAACCTGCTCCCATTCCTCCTGACATTCCCTATGTCTAACCACTCCTTCTCTTTACCTTCCCCTATGTAGCCCCATGCGAAATAGTGGCAGTGGAATGCCTTCCTTGGGGTGAGATGATTTTTTAAAAAAAAAAAACAAGTTAGTCAGTTAAGTGCCATACGTGATACACGCTTGGGCAATCATGTCTCGAAAGAGACATGACTGACTGGGCAGAAGATTATCCCGCAGTAGGTTGCCATTGCTTTCTGCTGTAGACTGGTTGCCGACCAAGTCTATAGAAACCAATCTGTCATGTTATTTTAACTGATAGCTAGAGGGAGAAGATATGTATTATATTATGAAGTAATAATTAGTGGGGGATCAGTTTATTACTTCAAAACAATATAAAACTGACCAGTAGAAGCCTTAATCATGTTTCCAACTATTATATTCAGTCAGTCAGTTAATTGCCATAAGTGATACACGCTTTGGGCCATCATGTCTCAAAAGAGACATGCCTGACTGGGCAGAAGATTATCCCGCAGTAGGTTGCCATTGCTTTCTGCGGTAGACTGGTTGCTGACCAAGGATATAGAACCCAATATGTCATGCTATTTAACCCATAACTGGAGGGAAGAGATGGATTAATACCTTTCCCAAGGGTATTTGCGCGTATGTGAATACAATGGATTCAGCTGGAATTCGAACTCGGCTCCCCGGTTTCTCATTCCGAGCCAATATCCACAGTACCACAATGCACATCCTCATACCACAACACAGGCATGAGCTAGCCATAAAAGATTTTCTGAGAGATTTGTATTATCTGTAGTTATTGCAGATTTTACAAGTGTGCAAATCAGTCTGATTTTTTAAAGTAAGAAGTTGGTTGACAGCTCTCAGAATAAACAGGGAGGTTGGAATAAATTGGAAAATTTGTTCAAAACTAAAACGCTTGTTAGAAATAGAATGTTTTGAGTAATTGAATAAATGGAACAAAAGTGGGTAGGTAGGAAAAAGCGTAAAATTTAAATAGCTGCTAAGAAAGTTGGTTCATCTTGTCGTATTAAACCATTTTTCTCTCTAGAATCTATCTTACAAATTTATAAGGCTACCATTTGTCTATGCTTTGAATATTGCTGCTGCATGTGGTTCATTAATCTTGGTATATACTGAGAGACTCTTAATAAAATTCAAAGAGGAATCTGCAATGTTAATGGTCCTGACCTGGAAATTTGGCTTCAATCACTTCCACATCACCATCATGTAACTTCCCTGTGCTTTTTCTATAATTAATTTCTTTTTAATTCTTCTGATGAACTCTTAACTATTATAGTGACAATTTATGAGTTTAAATGTAGTACTAGATTGGCATCTAGGTCTCATCAATTCAGAGTTGAATTGGCTTGATGTAAGTCCTATGCCATGTGTTCTCAATCTTTTTCTCTACATGGCATTCTAGCAATAAAAATATAATTTTTTATCTGTGGCTCCCTAAATGCTAACATTTTTTTTCCTTATAATTCACAAATGTGGAACTGTCTTCTGGCTGCATGCTTTTCAGCCAAATTTGATCTTGTCATGATCTACGATCTTCTTGATTGTGCTTCTATTGTTCTTGCTCCTTGGAAATGTTTTTTTTTTTCTTATTCTTATGCATTCAGTAACCAATTATCTCTTAGTAGCTCTACTGTCTTGCATGGGGAGGGAAAAAAATAATTAAAAGAAATATTGGTCAGTTACTTCTATTCCGGATATGAGAATATCTTTCTATCTATCTCAGTCTATTAATGTACTAGCAGTATAGCCTGGTGTTGCTCGGGTGTAATGAAAGCTTTAAAACTAATCCATGGTCCTGGAGCTCAGACACAGCCTAAAGAATATTTGAAATAATAAAATAATTGCGACAATTTACCAATCGCACCTAATATATATATATATATATATACTAGCAGTATAGCCTGGTGTTGCTCGGGTGTAATGAAAGCTTTAAAACTAATCCATGGTCCTGGAGCTCAGACTCTTTGGACGTTGGCATGAAAGACTAAAAGGCAATAGTTGTTTCCAGTTAAAGCGAAACGTAGACTGAAAGAAAAATGAATGGATGTAAGTCAAATTTTGATTTCCTGGTATCAATATCAAATAAGTTTTTTTTGTCGTAAACTGAATTTTGAAGGTTAAATAAGTCCTCTGAGTAAATGATATCATGGCTGAGACTAAGAACTACAATTATACCTACTTAGAGCCAAACTTGAAGTAAAAACTAAAATCAAAGGGCTGAAAAAAATACAGCCATACAGGCAGATAAACAGACACACACACAAACATCTTGCCTTTTATATATATATATATATATATATATATATATATATATATATGCATTATCGATGTTTTGCACTATTGTAAGAACTGCAACGTTGAAATTTCTGAATATCGTTTCTTATGTCTTTGAGTTTATCAAATTTGATTAAAATCAGACCACTCCTTCTATAACTCGATTTTTTTCAATTATCAACACACACACACATAGACACATACACACACAGACAAAGTTCCATTTATAAATAAGTTTAGCTTTAGATATCATTAGAAAGAAATCAGAGAGATATCTATTGTAACCTAATTAAGGTTTTTCTCAAAAAATTTAGGTTGAAACTATTATATAACAAAATTAAAATTTTTCTTTTAATTTTAAATTAAGTTTAAATATAAAAAGAACCCCTTTAATAACTTCTATGCCTATGTATAGGATTTCACCATCCTTTCAAAAAAACTGCCAAAAAATTTGTAGCCTTATACTTCACTAATACAGATATGTTTATCCATATCCAATTACTCGCTCTCCTTTTCCCATCATTAAAAAAATTTCTTTCCGTAAAAAAAAAGCTTTACATAAAATAGACAAACCACAAATGATAAGAAAATGAAAAATACAGCCTTGGTACTAAATGAGAATATCACGTCTTCTTTCTTTTTTATGTCCCTTGTTTCTTCAGGATGTAGGCAATCATGACCTTCCGTGTCTCCCTATCCCTGGTGGCTCTTAGCATGCCTTCTCCTGTAACGTCTTTCAGTCCCCGTTCCGTCATCCACCAGTTCAGGCCTTTTACATATGTTATCCGCTGCTTTTCTCTGTCTCTTTTTCCCTCTATCTGGCCTGTTAGTATCAGGTTCTCCAAGCCCTCCTTCCTCATTGCATGTCCAAGGAACTTCATTTGTCTCTTGCTGATGCTCAATATTAATTTCCTTTAGGTTACCACCATTTCCAAAACCTCATCATTGCTCACATGTTCAGTCCACACTATCCACAGCATCCTTCTGTAGAACCACATTTCAGCTGCTTCAAGTTTTCCCTTCATCTTTGTTGCTATTGCCCAACATTTGCTGCCATATTGAAGAACTGACATCACATAGCAATCCAGTACTCTCTTCTTTATTTTTAGTGAAAGTTTCCTGTGTCTTAATACTTTACTCAACTTCTGGAACGCATCTTTTGCCATGCCAATTTGCCTTTGGATCTCTGTCACACTTTCCGTTTTCAGTTAGAACACTTCCCAGATATCTGAATTTTTGTACCTGCTTGATTTTAACACCCCCACCTGTATTTGGCACTTTGGGCTGCTCTTGTTGCTGATGACATGTATTCGGTTTTCTTGCAGTTTATTTTTAATCCCTTAATGTCACTCTCTTCAGCTACCTTCTGTAGGAGGTCTGGTAGTTATCTTTCTGTGTCTGCACTCAACACTGTGTTGTCTGTGTATCTTATGTTGTTCAGATTGTGACCTTCAATGACAAATCCTGGCATAACATCTAGGGTCCTCACAATATTCTCACTGTACAAGTTAAATAAATCCAGTGAAAATACACATCCCTGTCTTATGCCCCTTTCTATCTTTGTATAACTGCTGAATTCATCCTGTCCATATGCAGGCAGTTTGCTGCCAGTAGAGGATTTTAATTACCCTAATGTCTTTCCCAAATATGTCGAGCCTGCTGAGCATCTCCATCAATTCTTTGTGGTGTATTTTGTCAAACGCTTTTATACTGGTATAAGCCCTTTTTCATTTGTATTGCCCTTTCAGAGAGCATTCTAATCATAAATATGGCATTCCTTGCCCCAGTGTCTTTGACAAACCCACACTGTTCTTGTCCTATCTCTGGCCTGATTCTACTTCTTGCTCTATTCATCAGTATTCGGACAATCAGTTTTGTAATATGACTCATTAAGCTGATAGTTCAATGTAGTTCACACTCATTTGCATCTGGCTTCTTAGGCAATGCTATGAAAATGGTTTTGTATAGGTCGTCTGGCATTATACCACTATTATAAATTTAATTTATTATTTCCGTCATCTTTTCTGCATCAAATTTTTCCAGGGCTATCAGCATCTCTATTACAATACCGTCTGGACCAGCTGCTTTGTTTCTATTCAGTTTGACTATTGCAGCTTCCACTTCAGACTTTAATATTTCCGGTCCGTCCTCATCTTTGCGTATTATCGGTTGCTCTCACTTGTCGTGGAAAAGATCTTCTATATATTCTTCCCATCACTTGAGTATTTCCTTTTTCTCCAGTATTATCGTTCCATTCTTGGCTTTTATGCATCCTGTTGAAGAGCAGGCTTTTTGTCCTGTCAGTTCTCTTAAGAAAGGAAAAAAGGGAAAAAGATAAGATTAGGTCAAAAGCAGGTTGACATCTTGACCATTAAGGAGGAAAGGGAAGAAGGGAGAAGAGTAGGATGTGGGAGGGGAAAAAGTTGGTTAGTATATATTCTTTGGGGCCAAATCCCAAAATGAATCTTTGCTTTGATTAGTTAAAAGTAACACACATGTAAATTTTATATCTTCCCAAATACATACACAGCAAAACAAAGGTTTTTGTTATTTAAATGTAAATCATCTGCACAACCAACAGCAACATTGCCTGATGATGAGAATCTATCTCGAAACATAGAAATGTCTGTGTCACAATGTACAATTAATTCCTAACTATATATATATATATATATATATATATATATATACATTTAGTGTATTGAGGCAGCAAATAATTTTCTAAACATATGCTGTTAAATATAAGAGACAATGAATGTCTATTATGTTTAATTATAAGCCGTTCTAAATGTCTTATTTTGGCTATAATTTCAGTTGAAAATAAAGACAAAAATTTTCCAACAATTCTTTCGGCTCACATGAGTCATCTTCAGAGAGGTTATTTAGACTGTAACACAATAACATCTACCATCACCGACGATTTTATTTTGTGTTTGGCAACGGCAATAGTTACCAAAAATAATAAACGCAGTTCTCAAATTTGCAATGCAGTTTTATGATGTCACACCACGTGATAGCGTGAAATGACAACAAAACCATGTAGTCAAATGCAATGTAATGTGTTATGTCCAGATTTTTTTTTAATCATTTACTTTTCTTGTATGAGTTCAAACTTAGGCACAATTCTTCCAAAACTTCTGCCATTATTAACAGAGCCTAGGAAAATAGGCCCACTTCCCTGTTTAGGATGTGATTTCCGGCTTTCTCTTTTCCAGTCTTCTCACTGTTTTTTTTTTTTTTCAATTGGAGTAGATAGATCTATCTATCGCCCGGTTCACACTCCACCCACATCTATTGAACAGGTTAATAGGCTCATCCCTTGCTCCCTGTTTAGGATGTGGTTTCCGACTTTCTCTTTTCCAATCTTTTCACTATTACATAGCCCCCTGCACATCAGTGGCATTACTGCCTTGCTCGGGGTGATACAATTAAAAAAAAAAAAATGTGATCAGATGGTATGAAGGTGGTTCTAGAAATTCCATACTGGTGATGAAGGTAGTAGACAATGGTCATGCAGTTTTGAAGACGAACACTTGCAAGCAGTTGTCGAGCAAAACTCACATCAACGTGTCGGAGATATGTCTCGGACGCTTGGTATCAGCACTTCAATACTGTCTCACCATTTTGGAAAATATTGGAAAGGTGAAAAAGCTCGATAAATAGGTTCATCATGATATCAGCAAAAATCAAAAATGTTTTGAAGTGTGCCTGATGCTCATTCCGTGTAACACCAATGATCCCTTTTGTTGTATCCTTTAAAAAGATTACAGACAGACAAGGTGATACTCAAGTGAAAGAACAACACGTGCATAGATGAAAAAAGAAAGGTTTATTACAAAGAGAATACACTACAGCAAGACAGGGAATCTGGTGTCAGGCTAGTAATTGCCGAAGCAAAGTCACAGGTATCTCCTGTGCTCGCTATATATGGCTACTAATATAGTCCATCCACATAGGTGATAAGGAGTTTGGGATAATCCATTACAGCACCTTTCTTGACTGAATAGTCACTTGTGATGAAAAATAAATCCTTTATGATAACTGTAAATGATTAGGTCAATGGTTTGATCATGATGAGTCTCCCAAACATTTCCCAAAACCAAAGTTGTATCAGTAAAAGATTATAGTAATTGTTCAGTGATCTGTAATTGGTATTATCCACTACAGCTTTCTGGAAGCTAGTCAGAGCATTAATGCAGAACTTTACTGCAATCAACTTGCTGAAATGTATACATGCCTGCAAAAAATGAGACCTGCATTGGTGAATCGATGTGGTCCAATTCTGCTCCATTAATTGCGTGGCCATGTTGCAAGAATGACGATGCAAAAACTCACAGACTTGGAATACGAGTGTTCACCACATCCTCCATATTCTCCTGATCTTTTACTCATTGACTACCGTTTTTAAGCACTTAAGCACATTTTTAAATGGTAAGACTTTCAGGTACAAACCAGAGATGGAATCAGCTTATAAAGTTTATGTTGTATCACAGCCAGTAACTTTTTATTAATGAAGAATAAATAATCTTGTCAATCAATGGCAGAGGTGCCTAGATGCTCAAGGCTCGTATTTTGACTCATTTCAACATTTATACAGTTCATTTTTCAAGAATAAAATTGTTTCTGAAACCAACTATTATTTTTGTAACGACCTAATATATTCAAAACCATGAAAAAAGCAATGTAAAAACCACAAGAGTATCTTAGCAAAGAACTTATTGCAATTTATAAATAAAAAAAGGAACCTGTGGATAATCATGGTTGCCTATGTCTTGAAAGTATTTAAAATCTAATCTTATTTCTAAATGGAACTTTGTCTGTGTGTGTGTGTGTGTGTGTGTGTCCATTACTTATAGACTCTAAAATGGCTGAACTGATTTTCTTGAACATTTACACATAAGCATCTGCGAGTGTTCTTAGCTAGGTTTTGTGTTAAGGTACCCCCAATAAAAATCGATAATCAAAAAAATCAGGTTATAGGAGTGGTTTAATTTTAATCAAATTTGATACACTCATAGACAAAGACACAAGAAATGATATTCAGAAGTTTCAAGGTTGCAGTTCTTACACTAGTGCAGAAAATCGATTATATATATATATATATATAAAAAAGGCAAGATGTTTGTGTGTGTGTCTGTTTATCTGCCTGTATGTCCTTTATACAAATCCACAATTTTTATCCAATTCTCACCAAACTTCACACAAATATTCTTTAGGCTGAGTCTGAGCTCTAGAACCATGGATTAGTTTTAAAGCTTTCATTACACCCGAGCAACCCCAGGCTATACTGCTAGTACAAATATATAGCTTCCTCAGTAATGTCAAATTATTAACCACACCTGTCCATTGTTTATTCTTCAAGGTTTTGGTTGCTAAGTTCAAGTACAGCAATAGTTTTTCATTTTTTGTGCTTATGCTTTTAGGAAGTCCTTACATTCACACCCCACCACAGATATGGTTTTAATTAATTAATTAAACCAACCATCCTAGACTTGGTTGACAACCAGTCTTGGAGAAGGAAAACTCTGAATTCTAAGAAAGTTCTCAGATTATAGAAATTTGTGGAGAGTTGTGATTTTTCTACATCCTGACATTAAAATTGTTAGGCTTGTATGTTAAATCAATGTTGAAACTAATAAAATCCAGACAGTCTCCAAGAAGTAAGATGTTAAAGATTTTTAAAAATTACACATTTGTTGAGGTTGGAATGTGAACTTGTTGACAGATGACACATGACAAGAGAAAGTCAACAAAATGTCAGAGGTAGCAAGAAAATTAAGAAATAAGAAATTTTTCTTTTCCAATATTCATGATGTTTTGGCAGTTGTAGACTCCAACCTTCTTCAGGATCTCATCTTTGTTGCCATATTCACCTTCAATATCTGTCTATATTTCTGAGATGAAGTATTGTAATAGTTTACACTGTTTACATTGCTTGGACTGTTGTCCTCATCTTTGTTGCCATATTCACCTTCAATATCTGTCTATATTTCTGAGATGAAGTATTGTAATAGATTATACTGTTTACATTGCTTGGACTGTTGTCCTCATCTTTGTTGCCATATTCACCTTCAATATCTGTCTATATTTCTGAGATGAAGTATTGTAATAGTTTACACTGTTTACATTGCTTGGACTGTTGTCCTCATCTTTGTTGCCATATTCACCTTCAATATCTGTCTATATTTCTGAGATGAAGTATTGTAATAGTTTACACTGTTTACATTGCTTGGACTGTTGTCCTCATCTTTGTTGCCATATTCACCTTCAATATCTGTCTATATTTCTGAGATGAAGTATTGTAATAGTTTACACTGTTTACATTGCTTGGACTGTTGTCCTCATCTTTGTTGCCATATTCACCTTCAATATCTGTCTATATTTCTGAGATGAAGTATTGTAATAGTTTACACTGTTTACATTGCTTGGACTGTTGTCCTCATCTTTGTTGCCATATTCACCTTCAATATCTGTCTATATTTCTGAGATGAAGTATTGTAATAGTTTACACTGTTTACATTGCTTGGACTGTTGTCCTCATCTTTGTTGCCATATTCACCTTCAATATCTGTCTATATTTCTGAGATGAAGTATTGTAATAGTTTACACTGTTTACATTGCTTGGACTGTTGTCCTCATCTTTGTTACCTGATCCTTGATCTGACCATAAACTGCATCCAGTAGCAAAGTCTCTGTTTGAGAGGTTGTTAGGAGAATGAAATCACCTCTTAATTGCTGTTGTTCCCAGGTCCACCCTGACCCAGAGTGATAGCACCTGTTAGGATCCCAGATATTAGCAAACAGTTAACCCCTTGACTGAGTTCAAAACACTATGAAAATATAAAAAAGACTTTTATAGAAAAATTACACATTTTTGAAGGGAAGATATTACCAGGATATTACCAGAACATGTTTTTGAAGAAAAAAAAAAAATTGTTGCCAGCAATACATTTTTCTCACTATAACTGAACATTAAAAAAATACCTTAAAACCCCACCTTTTTTGGCATTAAATAACCTACAAAGGTTGATATGCTGTTGAACAAAACTCAAACTCATCTTTGTTGCCATATTCACAACGGTTTGGCTGTTGTACTCTTTGACCTTCTTCAAGTTATTGGAATTTTGAACTCACTCTTTTATAGTATTTACATTATTCAGACAATTGTCCTCATCTTTGTTGCCATTTGTATGACATTTTGGTCATTGTATGCCCTGGCCTTCTTCAGGTGCTAGCAATTTTGAACTGAACCCATTATCACAATCACTAGGGTATATCATCCTCATTCCTTGCATAAATTCCTAGAACCTGAAGAAGGCCGGAGCATACAACAGTCGAAATGTCATACAAATGGTAATAAAGATGAGAACAATTGTCCGAATAATGTAAATACTGTAAATACGACCTCATCTCAGAAAAATAGACAAATAGAATGCTCTATTATTAAACGTTATACATATGGCAACAAAGATGAGGACAATAGTCCGAATAATGTAAATACTGTAAATACTACCTCATCTCAGAAATATAGACAAATAGAATGATTTATTATTAAAAGTCGTACAAATGGCAACGAAGAAGAGGACAATAGTCCGAATAATGTAAATACTACCTCATCTCAGAAATATAGACAAATAGAATGCTTTATTATTAAACATCATACAAATGGCAACAAAGATGAGGACAATAGTCCGAATAATGTAAATACTGTAAATACTACCTCATCTCAGAAATATAGACAAATTCCTCTTTTATTTCATTCACTTGCATAGATTGTCCTCAATGACACATGGCCCAGTGGATAAAAGTATTGGTTGGATTCAGTGAATTGACACAAAGTGTTGTGAGTTCAATACTTGGCTACAGCAGTAGGGAACAAAAAACTTGGAGAATCGAGTTAAATGAAGATAACTGGGACATCTGGAAGTGGCATGACTCATGGAAGGAGAACAATCTACCACAGTGAACCAAAAAAGGTTCAATTCAAAATTCTAATCACATGAATAAGGTCAGAGCATGCACCAGCCAAAACATTCTGAATATGGTAACTTAGATGAGGACAGCAGTCCAAACAATGTAAATAATATAAATAATGAAAACTTCAATTATAAATTTCCACCTTCAGTTAAAAGAATTGATAAAAAAATATCATATACTAACAATATATTATTTTTATGATATTTTTGCTTTGTGTTTCTTTATGGTTTTATTCTGTGGATTATTAAAATTCAAGATATTTTGGGATTTAAGAATAATTCTGTCTTTGTGAACAAATATTGCCTTAACATTTTTTTATTTTTTCTGTTCTTTTATTTTTTTTTATTTTTTTAGATAGCAATGATTTTTTTCTATTATAAATCCTATTATTTAACCCATAGCTGGGGGAAGATGGTTTTTTTATACTTTCCTCAATATTATGGAAAATTTTTATTTTTTAATCATTTCACCCCTAGCAAGGCACTAAAGTCACTAAGATGCAAGGTGTTATTGAGTGTTCAAGAGTATGTGAAAAAAGAAAACTATGATTAAGCAGAGAGAATAGTAAAAGAACAAACATTAAGAAGACAAAAGATAACATTGCATTTAAATTTTTGAAGGTTAAAGTTGACTGGGAAGTGAGAAGTGCAACTGAAGAAAGTGATTGCAACAAATCTGTTCAGGATTTGAACTCTGCTCTCCGTTTTCTCATTCTGAGTTGCTATTCATTACTTTGTTTTTTTTTAGTTTTTTTTTTTAATCATATCACCCCGAGCAAGGCGGTAACGCCACTGATGTGCAGGGGGCTACGTAAGAGTAAAAAGATTGAAGAAGAGAAAGCCGGAAACCACATCCTAAACAGGGAACAAGGGATGAGCCTATTAACCTGTTCAATAGACGTGGGTGGAGTGTGAACCGGGTTGACCTGCATATCTTTGTTTTTATGAACAAGGCAATCAAGGGTTGTTTAAACAATACATTGCTGACTGATAAAACATTAACAAAGAACCCAGTCTTATGATTGGTTCAAATTCCAATAAAATCAATTACCATATTGGCAAAAATATTGATTATAAAAAATTCATTTTGTAGAGCCTTCAAACCATGAGGTTTAAAGTTGTACACTTTTTCATAGTTGATTTCATTTAAAAAAAAATATTTTAAATTAAAAAATGAAATGAAAATAATAAAAAAAGAGTTTTATTAGAAATACTAAATGTTTTATTTTTTTTTTATCAATCCAGATGTGTATTGTGGTGCAGTCAATATTGACTCAAAACAAGAAAACAGAGCCGAGTTCAAATCCCAATTGAATTCATTGAAATCACTTATACGAAAATACCCTTGGGAAAGGTACTAATTCGTCTTTTCTTTCTCTAGTTATGGGTTGAATAGCAGGACAGATTGGGTTTTATAGCCTTGGTTGGCAACCAGTCTACTACAGAAAGTAATGACAATCTACCGCAGAAAAATCTTCTGCCCAATCATGTTTCTTTCGAGATATGATAACCCAAGCATGTATCACATATGAAACTTAAGTGAAGTCATAGACTCCATTTCCAATTATCAGTAATTTCTATGTTCCCTGTCCCTTCAGGATTTGGATGAACATAGCTCTCCCCAAACTTTTTATTCCTTGTAGCTGCTAGTAATGTTTACTTTTCTACCATCACTTCCACCAGCTCTGCTGACATTCATTCACAAAAACTTGTCAGGTTGTTAACCCACTGCCTTCATCTGCACCTTTTATCATCCTTATGTCATGCAAGTGTCGAGTTAACCAAGCCTTTCTTCCTTATTATGTACCTAAGAAATTTCACATGTTTCTTTCTGATTCAATTTTCCTTAAGAAGTTTTGTTGCTTACACTTTATGTGCCATGTCTCCTTGTGATGTAAGCGATCATGACTCTCCACAATTTCCTGTCCCTTGTAGCCCTTAATAAATTTTGTCTTTTCATTATTTCTTCTAAACCTTGTTCCACCATTGATTTAGTCAATCTCATTAAGTAAGCTATGCACTGTTTTCTCTGTTCCCCTTGCCTCCAATCTGTCCTCTGAGTATCAGATTTTCTAAGCCCTCTTTCCTCAGGATGTGATTCAAAAGTAACCGGCCGTCTCTTCTTGATCAGAAAAATAAGTTTCCTTTTTGTTTCTATTTTCACTAGAACTTTGTTGTTGCTCACATAGCCAGTCCCTGTTATCTTCAGTGTCCTTCTGTTAAATCACATTTCTGTTGTCTCCGTCTTTTCATCTATGAGGAAACTGTCAAGCATTCATTATCATATAGGAGGAGGATCGATATTACATAACAGTTCAGTAATGTACTATCTATATTCCTCTGACATTCTGGCTTCAATCAAACTGTGATATTTGTTCTCCTCTTTCAGCTAAAAGAAAATGTAGTCCTAAAGTATGGAGCTTGATCGTGTTTATTAAACTGGCCTGTACCAAACATAACCAAACTTCCCATAATTTAAGATTATCAGAAGGCGGCAAAGATAAAACTGCCTTGTTTGTATAAGTAAATGAAAATTAATTTATTGAACAGCATAAAGTCCAATTTGTATAAATGAAATTAATAAACTGTTACTATGTTCTAAGAAAAATAGTAGTAAAAAGTTTCAAAAATTAAGAGGAGTTGAGTTTTCTTTAGTGGCATATCAACCACTGTGGGATATTTAATGCCAAAATACGTTAGGTCTTAAGGTATTTTTTTTAATGTTCAATTATAGTAAGAAGGTTGATTTAGTCAGATTTTGATGAAAAAGTTTTTTTTTGTTTTTGTAGAAATCTGAAGATGTCATCTAGTTTTTGTATTCAAAAATGTATTGCTGGTAATAATTTTCTCCTTCCAAAATTTATCATGGTAAAAAATTTTTTTTCCTTCAAAAATGTATATTTTTTCTATCAAAGTTTATTTTCATGTATATTTCTATAAAAGTCTTTTTTTTATTCCTTCATAGTGTTTTGACCCCAGTTTGGTGGGGGGTAACTATTTACCTATAGCTGGGACCCTAACTGGTGCTACCTTTCTGTGTCAGGGTGGACCTGGGAATAACACTAAATAAAATGTGGTTCCATGCCCCTCACAACCTCCCAATCAAAAGCTTTGCTGCAGGATGCAGCAAGGGACTGAAGAATTAAGAGTTTCTTTTAGCAAAATGTGATTTATGCCAAAAAAGATAAGTCTATGTTTCACTGTGTGTCAACAAATTTGTAGCAATGTCTTGTTCTTTTCTTTCTTTTTGTGTATGACAAGTAGGGCAATTGGAAGAAGGAGAAATAAAGACCAAACCCGGATATAAGATAAACCCGGATATAAGAGAGATTTTCTCTGGTCCCAAATTAGAGCCTGTGGTAATGTATATAAAATAGACCAAACCCGGATATAAGATAAACCCGAATATAAGAGCGATTTTCACTGGTACCAAATTAGAGCCTGTGGTAATGTATGTAAAATAGACCAAACCCGGATATAAGATAAACCCGAATATAAGAGAGATTTTCTCTGGTCCCAAATTAGAGCCTGTGGTAATGTATACAAAATAGACCAAACTCGGATATAAGATAATTCTTATCCGGTCCAGACAACTCCTTTATATCCAGGTTACACCGTACATTACCACAGGCTCTAATTTGGGACCAGAGAAAATATATCTTATATCAGGGTATCTTATATCCGGGTTATACTGTACATTGTATTCCCCTTTGTTCTCTGCTCCTTCATCTCTCTGACTGACCAACTTACCAAAAAACATGAAATAAATAGCCAACTCAATCACGTGGGGGGCTCATTTTGGGGTGAGAAGAAATATGACAAGTGTCATTGAAAGTTCAGTTTGTTATTTTTTGTAAACTGCTCTCTTTTCATTGGTTAGTAAATATTTTACACTTGCTCCTGAAATTCGCCTTAGTCTTTTTCTCAGCCTAAAGACAATCTTCTTTCCTATTGGTCAAAAGTAGATTTTCACACTGGCTCACGAATTTGCAAACAGTGAAGAAAAGAGTTATTTTTTATTTCGTACTCACCACAGTCCTGAATATTTCAATGTTACAGTAACATATTGCCTTAAGGAGGATGTGTTGGTGGTTTCCAATGCCCACATGAAAGTTGTCACCAGATCTTGACAATTTTTCTCCTTGCCACACATATATTTTTAATCGATACCCATATTTGAGTAGATATTCTATTTTTTATCAAACAGTATATTTATAACCAGGCTGGTAAAAATAAATATACTGTTTGATTAAACACACATATATATAATATTAAATCAACTTTGTATCATATATATATATATATATATATATATATATGCTAGCAGTATAGCTCGGCATTGCTCGGGTGTAATGAAAACTTTTATATATATATTATCAATTTTCTGCACTATTGTAAGAACTGCAACCTTGAAACTTCTGAATATAATTTCTTATGTCTTTGTCTATGAGTGTATCAAATTTGATTAAAATCGGACCACTTCTTCTATAACCTGATTTTTTGATTATCAATTTTCAATATTTATCTGGGTACCTCGACACATAACCTAGCTAAGAACACTCACAGACGCTTATAGTACAACTGTGTAAATTTTCAAGAAAATTGGTTCAGCCATTTCGGAGTCTATAGGTAATGAACACACAGATAGACAAAGTTCCATTTATAAATAAGTTTAGATATTTAACCATCTTCTATGTGCCATATTCCTTCAGGATTTTGACAATCATGGCTCTCCACAATTTCTTGTTTTTTGGAGCTTTTAATACATTTTGTCTTTTTGAGATCTCTCCTAATCTTCTGCCATTCATTTACACAATCTCATTAGCCTGATATTTACTGAATTCTGCTGTCCCTCTTGCCTTAAATATATCCTGTGAGTGACAAATTCTCTGATTAAATTTTGTCTTTTTGCTTCTTCTTCTTCTATGTGCCCTGTCCTTTCAGGTATAGGCAATCATGGCTTTCCACGTCTCCCTATCCCTGATGGCTCTTAGTATGTTTTCTCCTGTTACACCTCGCAACCTTCGTTCCATCATCCACCTGATCAGGCCCTTCAAATATGTTATCCGCTGCCTTCCTCTCTCTCTTTTTCCTTCTATCTGGCCTGTCAGTATCAGGTTCTCCAAGCCCTCCTTCCTTATTGCATGTCCCAGGAACTCCAGTTGTCTCTTCTTGATGCTCACTATTAATTTTCTTTTTGTTGCCATTCTTTCCAACACCTCGTCATTGTTCACATGCTCGGTGTCTTTTTGCTATCTCTCCTAAAACCAACCATTGACATAAACTAATAGGTAGATTACTTTCTGTGTTTCACTGTTCCTCTTGCCTTAAATATATCCTGTGAGTGTCAAATTCTTTTTGTAAATTTTATCTTTTTGCTACATCCAGCCAGTGGTTAACTGGAGCAGGACATGGATTGTAAAGGAGAGCAGTTTTGTTTTGGGGGCATTTAATGCCCCCAAAACAAAACTGCTCTCCTTTAATCAACATAGAGAAACTTTCCTGCTTGCAGGAAACTTTCCTGGAAACTAGAATCATGACTGATGCTAGTCTCCAGGAAAGCAATATGCTGTGCCTCCTTGGCCCCACTTTTTCAACTGACCTGAAGTGGAATGACGACAATGAATCTATGGCTGGCTGCATCTACTGCTAGGAAGTTTTGCATCTCTGTGTCAGGACCAGAATTTCTTCTCTTGTCAGAATCCATCTTGCATATTTGTCTGTGCATTGAATATTGTTGCTATATCTGGTTGGATGCTCCTACTATTTATTTCAAGGTTCTTGACAAAATCCAATGAAGGATCTGCAATGTAATCAATCCTGACTTGGCATCTCAATTATAGTCGCTTTCTCACTAATGTGACATGTCTTCCCTCTGTCTTTTCTACAAATATTTCCATGGCAACTGCTTTAACAAGCTTTTTTCCTGGTTCGACCACATGAATTCAAGAGTGATACTAGATTGGCATCTAGGTCCCACCATTTTACCATTGAAATAGTTAAATGTAACCGCTATTTCTATTCCAACATTTTCTTTTCTCACACTATGGAATTCCATTTCATTTGCTTGCTTGCTTGCTTCCCTGATAGCCACAATCTCCAAAAATTTAAATGCAACATCATTTGCCATTTCATATCTTTTTGAAACCTGTTCATCTTCTGTCCTTTCTTCAATACCCCCCTGTACCCAGTTTTTTCTCTCACTGTTACCCCTTGCACACTAGTAGCATTTCCACCTTGCTTCAGGTGAAATGATTTTAAAAAATGTCTCCTAAACCCTAAGCCATCCATTTACACAAGCTTATTAGGTAGGTTATTTGCTGTTTACCTGTGTCTTCAATATCTCTTGTGAATGCCACATGTTCTTGTTCTATTTTCCTTGTCATCTACCCTAGATATTTTAAATTTCTCTTTCTGACATTAAGTATACTTTCTTTGTTTTCATTTTCTCTAAAACTATATCATTGCTAAATCCATGGAATTCTCAGCATCCTTCTGTAGAACCATATTTCTGTTGCTTAAAGTCTCATTTTGCATAATTTAGATGACAATTTATTCATCACACCCTGTGTCTATACATGCAACTAATCTAATCTAAACTTATTTATAAAAGGAACTTTGTGTGTGTCAGTTACCTATAGACTCTGAAACGGCTGAACCGATTTTCTTGAAAATTTATACAGTTGTACTATAAGCGTCTGTGAGTGTTCTTAGCTAGGTTTTGTGTCGAGGTACCCCGATAAATATCGAAAATCAATAATCAAAAAAATCGGGTTATAGAAGGAGTGGTCTGATTTTAATTAAATTTCATACGCTCATAGACAAAGACATAAGAAATGATATTCAGAAGTTTCAAGGTTGCAGTTCTTACAATAGTGCAGAAAATCGATTATATATATATATATATATATATATATATATATATATATATATAAAAGGCATGATGTTTGTGTGTGTGTGCCTGTTTATCTGCCTGTATATCGGTATTTTTTCAGCCCTTTTATTTTATTTTTTTTTGCTTCGGGTTTGGCTCTAAGTAGGTATAATTGTAGTTCTTAGTCTCAGCTATGATACCATTTACTCAGAGAACTTATTTAGCCTTCAAAATTCAGTTTACAATGAAAAAAACTTATTTGATATCGATACCAGGAAATCCAAATTTGACTTACATCCATTCATTTTTCTTTCAGTCTATGGTTTTGCTTTAACTGGAAATAAATATTGCATTTTAGTCTTTCATGCCAACGTCCAGAGTGTCTGAGCTCCAGGACCATGGATTAGTTTGAAAGCTTTCATTACACCCGAGAACACTGGGCTATACTGCTGGTTGTTAATAGAATATTACTGTTTTTGCATAATGCAGATGACAATCTATTCATCACACCCTGTATCTATGCATATACACACACACACACACACACACACACACACACACACACACACACATATATATATATCTCCTGATTGTCTGTTGATAATGTTGCCATATCCATTATGAAAGTAGATAGGTACCTTGAGATATATATATATATATATATATATATATATATATAGGAAAATCTGCTAAAGCTGCTAAAAAGTTGTAAATTTTGTTTTAGAAAAAAAATTTTTCTTTAAAACAAAATTTATAAGTATTATTAAAGACAACTTTTTAGCAGTTTTTCCTATACATATTAAGACAGTATACGTGGATCATCACTATATATATATATATATATAATGCTAAAATTTCCCCTCTCTCATTTATACGCTTATGGCTTTGGGAGTAGACACTTCGACTGACCTGATGTCAGTCAAGTTTCACTTCCCAACCAGAAGCAAGTAGATGTCTAGCCACACTGATGAGCTGTGATACAGTGAAACAGGCATGTATATGGATGACAAATATATTATGTTCTCATTACGATTACGCTCAGTGGAGAGGAAAATTTTTAAAATGGTTACCACTTTTACGATTTACATGTTAATCTTCCAGCAGTCAATTGAGTTCTTCCAGTGAAGCGATGAATTGAGATCATTCCCGTGGAGCGATGAATTGAGTTCTTTTGGCATGTGTAAATACCGCTTATATATAATACACAAAATTTCCCCTCTCTCATTCTATACGCCTATGGCATAGAAAGTAGAGACTCCATCTAACACCAAATCAGTCGAGTTTTGTTTCCCAGCCAAAAGCAAGTAGATGTCTAGCCACACTGATGAGCTGTGATACAGCAAAACAGGCTGTATGTGGATGGCAAATAGATATATATATATATATATATATATATATATACATATATATTATGGAAACTAACAAAGATTAACAAAACTGGTTATAAACACCCAACAATTTGAAATGATTTGTTTAAACCATTATTTTTTATCGATACTCGTATTTAAGTAGACATTCTATTTTTGATCAAACAATATATTTATTTCTACCGACCTAATTATTTGTAGGCTTAATTTGACTTTAACTTTGTTTAAACTGATCGTCATTCATGGTCAAGAGTTCTAAGACTTGCTAGAGCACTTGTTGTCTTCCCCTATGTGGATAGGGGTTGCAGGTTCAAATCCTGCCAAATGACAAACATTTTCGTAACAAAAATTTATTGTAAATAATCACACTGGTAGAAATAGATATATAATACTGTTTGATTAAAAACAGAATATCTACTTAAATATGAGTATCAATCAAAAATAATGTTCAAACAAATCATTTCAATATATATCTAAACTTATTTATAAAAGGAACTTTATATGTGTCTGTGTGTCCATTACCTATAGACTCCAAAACGGCTGAACCAATTTTCTTGAAAATTTACACAGTTGTACTATAAGTGTCTGCAAATGTTCTTAGCTAGGTTATGTGTCAAGGTACCCCGATAAATATCGAAAATTGATAATAAAAAAAATCGGGTGATAGAAGGAGTGGTCCGATTTTAATCAAATTTGATACACTCATAGACAAAGACATAAGAAACGATATTCAGAAGTTTCAAGGTTGCAGTTCTTACAATAGTGCAGGAAATCGATAATATATATATATATAAAAGGCATGATGTTTGTGTGTGTGTCTGTTTATCTGTTTGAATGTCTGTATTTTTTCAGCCCTTTCATTTTAGTTTTTGCTTCGGGTTTGGCTCTAAGTAGATATAATTGTAGTTCTTAGTCTCAGCCATGATACCATTTACTCAGAGGACTTATTTAGCCTTCACAATTCAGTTTATGATGAAAAAAACTTATTTGATATCGATACCAGGAAATCCAAATTTGACTTACATCCATTCATTTTTCTTTTAGTCTACGGTTTCACTTTAACTGGAAACAGCTATTGCTTTGTAGTCTTTTGTGCCAATGTCCAAAGAGTCTGAGCTCCAGGACCATGGATTAATTCTCCAGCTTTCATTACACGCGAGCAATGCCAGACTATACTGCTAGTATACGTATATAATAATATACGGTAATATTTTTATTATAAATTTATAATAAAAACATAGTTTACAGCAACACAAGAGCCATTGTGTTGCGATACTATCTTATTAGCACCTCATCAGATAGTGAAATTTTTTGTTTTGCTATTAGGAATTGTTGTATGTCGAAATATTTCACTGCCTAACAAAGTGCTAATAACATAATACTGAAACACAACGGCTCT
>JBBBDQ010001026.1:5162500-5170000 GCA_037127315.1 Ascarosepion bandense | reverse complement strand
AATGATTTTCTCCCATTCTTGTACAAACTATTTCTGCTATCAATATCATTTACATTTTCGATTTGTGAATCTTTCTCTCTCTAGACAAAGTGTTTGTGGCATTCTGATTGAAATCAGCTTTTGATAACAATCTGTGTGTGTGTAGCATATATCCATCCACACACACGCACAGATATACACATATGCACATTCACTTTGCCACCCAAATGATTTAAAATTTGTATCATTTTGAAACACTTGACATGTGTATTATTATGCCTACATGCAAACAGACAAGTGTTTCTATACACATAAAAAATATTCCCCATACATACAGAATTACTTTTTGCTTTAATACATGTGACACGGCTTACGACCATATCACATTGAATACACCGGTTCTTGCTAAGCAATGTTGAGCCTGGCCAGTACTTAGATGGGTGACCACTTGGGAATACCAGGTGCTGTAAGCGTATAGTGGCGAATGTGCATTGTGGTGCAGTGGATATCAGCTCGGAAAAAGAAATTGGTGAGCCAATTTCAAATTCCAGTTGAATACCCTGCATTCACTTAAGCACTGGTATCCTTGGGAAAGGTATTAATTCATCCCTTCCCTCCAGTTATGGGTTAAATAACAAGGTAGGATTTGGGGACCCTACCCTTAAAAGCAAATCCCAATGAATCTTGATACTCAAAAAGGAAAAAAGTATTACTAGACACAAAACTTATATAAAAAAAACAATAAATTCTAAAAAGTTATTCCCAGCAATAAATAAATAAAATTTAGTTGGCAATAAATGACCCACTGAGGTTGATATGCCATAAAAACAAAACAACCAACCAAACCAACATGTGACACATATCTGACCAATAAGTATCGACCCAATCACAACATACCAGAACTATCTTTTTGTAAAAAAAATCACATACATTTCCTATATCTAACCACTCTTTCTCATCACTTTCCCCTATGTAACCCCCTGCACAACAGTGGCAGTGAAATGCTTTGCTTGGGGTGAAAGCATATTAAATTGAGATCTTCTTCTTCTATGTGCCCTGTCCTTTCAGGACTTAGGCGATCATAGCTTTCCACATCTCCCTATCTCTGGTGGCTCTTCGCACGCTTTCTCCTGTTACACAATGCAACCCCTGTTCTGCCATCCACCGGCTCAGGCTAGTCAAGTATGTTACACGCTGTTTTCCATTGTTTCTCTTTCCCCTCTATCTGGCCTGTTAGTATCAGGTTCTCCACGCCCTCCTTCCTCATTGCATGTCCCAGGAACTTCAGCTGTCTCTTCCTGATGCTCAGTATTAGTTTCCTTTTTGTTTCCATCATTTCCAAGACCTCACCATTGCTCACATGCTCATTCCATGATATTCACAGCATCCTTCTGTAGAACCACATTTCAGTTGCTTCATCTTTTTCCTTCACTGCCATATTGTAGAACTGACATCACATAGCAATCCAGTACTCTCTTCTTTGTTTCTTGTGAAATTGTCCTGTTTCTTAATACTTTACTCAACTTCTGGAATGTTTCCTTCGCCATGACAATTCGCCTTCAGCTCTCTGTGTTGCACTTTTCGTTTTCTGTTAGAACAATTCCCAGGTATTTAAATTTTTGTATCTGTTTGATTTTAGTATCTCCCACCTGTATTTAGCATTTTGGGCTGCCCTTTTTGCTGATGACCATGAATTCGGTTTTCTTGCAGTTTATTTGTAGTCCTTTCTTATCACTGTCTTCAGCTACCTTCTGTAGGGGGTCTTGTAGTTTCCTTTCTGTGTCTGCTATCAGCTCTGTATCATCTGCATAACTTAGGTTTTTTAAATTGTGGCCTTCATTGATGAATCCAGGCATAACTTCTAGGGTCCTCAGAATCAAGATTATTCTGACCAGATGAAGATACGTTTCCTATTTTGTTCTTTACTTTATTCTATCATCTTGCCAGATTCCGATCCGTATATTCAACTTGCACACACACACACACACACACATGTATATATATATATATATATATATGAATTTCTTAGCAGTTAATGGATTTGAGAAATAGTGTGTGTGTGTGTGTGTGTGTTTGCTTGGCTGTGAATATTTCCATAGCCAAGTGGTTTAACATGGGCCAGATCAGGCACTGCTTCTATTAAAAAATAGAAGTTCAAATCTTACTGGAAAACACATTTTCTTTATTAAAGTTTCTCAAGTATGCAGATTGGTATACAAAATAAACACTGGTTTAAAAAATGGGAGGTTCTACTCAAATATACGCATCCACTAAAAACAAAAAACAAATAATAAATTACACTGTAACAGTCAAAACATGAAAAATTAACAACAGCAGAGACAAAAAACACTCTTCAAAAAGGCTATATGAAAGAGCTCAGGACAATAAAAATTATGGCCATTTTTAATATTCCTTAACCCCTACAAAAGAAAAAAAAATGTTCAGTCAGTCAAGTGCCATATGTGATACACACTTCGGGCAATCATGTCTCAAAAGGGACATGACTAACTAAGCAGAAGGTTATCCCACAGTAGGTTGCCATTGCTTTCTGCAATAGACTGGTTGCCAGCCAAGACTATAGAAGCCAATCTGTCATGTTATTTTGACTCATAGCTAGCGAAGCAAGAGATGTATTCTATTATTAAGTAGTAATTAGTGGGGGATCAGTTTATTACTTCATAACAATATAAAACCGATCCCCGACTTTATGCCCAGTAGCAGCCTTAATCATATTTCCAACTATTATATTCAGTCAGTCAAGTGCTGTACATGATAGACAGTTTAAGCAATCATGTCTTTTTAGAGACATGACTGACTGGGCAGAAGATTATCCCGCAGTAGGTTGCCATTACTTTCTGCAGTAGACTGGTTGCCAGCCAAGGCTATAGAACCCAATCTGTCCTGTTATTTAACCTATAACTGGAAGGAAGAAACAGATTAATACCTTTCTCAAGGGTATTTGCGTGTAAGTGAATGCAGGGAATTTAACTGGAATTCGAACTCGGCTGCCCAATTTGTCATTCCAACCCAATATCCACTGCACTACAACGCATGCTGAAAAACTTTAAAAGTTTAAATCATTCTTGACAATGAAAGATGTCTGAAAGAAAGATTGCTGCCCAAATATACATCAATTCTATACGCTCTCACATCCTGATTGAGCCCTCTGGAAGAATGGTAGACTTTGAAAAACCGTAGCTACTCTGGCATCTACGCATCGTTCATTCAGCAATAAATTAGAACACTCTCAGCTATTGGGCGTGTATAATGATAATATGCACGCTAAAAAGTCTGCCTTCTTCTACCGTAGCTCAGAGGTAGAATCGCCGACTGACACCAATTCGTTCCGGTTTCAGTCCTGGGTAAAAAGCAATCGGCTGTCTAACCGTACTTATGAGCTGTGAAAAAGATCTGTCTGCGGATGACTATATGTATATACATATATATATCCGTCCATCCATCCAAACATAGAAGAATGAAGAATAAAGATTCAATGTTCAAAAGATTAATTTAAAACAGGACTCAATATAAAAATTGAGAAATAAATATTTACGTGAATAAATTCGTACTTTGCTACACAAACAAGAATAAACAACAACAAAATCAAATAAAACAACCACTAAACGAAAAACAAAAATATATATAAAGATAAAAACAAACACATGTAAAGCCCACAAATACAATAACACTCAACCATAACCCAGAAAAAATAAACTGTCACAGAGCAAAACATACCAACACATTAAGAAAAAGGTCAAACCAAAAAAAATAAAAGAACACATCCCAATAAAAAAAAACACCTATTCACACATACACTAAAAATAAAAATAAATCAACTGCACAATAAAAAAGAAAAAAATCAACCAATCATTAACAAAAAGTAAAAGAAGAATAACCAACAAATCACAAACAAAACCACTACTTCAAAATCACACAATATTCTATATAAAAAAAGAACTGGGACTTAACAGCAAACAGCCCTGACGAGTAAGTACATCAAAACGGCATCCTCACAAAATTTTGAAGTCGGCATGATTCTGCCCTATTAAAAAAAAAAACTCTTTGTACCTATCAACTCTCTATCTACACCTCAATATCAAGCACTTTATGATAAAATACCTGCTTGCCAAAATACATTTTATAAGTAAAACCACTGAAAAATAACAACCTTGGCACTAAACATTATCACAATTAACGCACATATATATATAGATCATTTCATTGAAATATTAATGCAAATATCAAAACCACAATAATATATATATATATATATATTACGGAAATTAACAAATTTTAACAAAACTTGGTTATAAGCAACCGACAATTTCTAATGAATTATTATATATAAACCATTTCATTAATCTTCGTTAATTTTCATAACAAAAACAATTCATTGCTGAAGAGTTATGCATAAAACGCAGAAGTGGTAACAGTTTTTTTTCATTTTCCTCTTTAGAGGAATATATATATATATATATATATATATATATATATATATATTATAGATTTATGTATTACTCTTCAATCCTGAATTGACTTCTCTTGGCTGCTTGCATGTGTATACACCACGTATGTAACAGATGAAAATTTCCCCCTCTCTCAGGTGTGCGCTGATGGCTTAGTAGTAGAATCTCTGACTGATGCCAAATCAGCCAACTTTCGATATGGGCTAGAATCAATCGGCTGTCTAGCCACACTAATAAGCGGTGATACAGTGAAACAGGGTGGTATGTTGATGACTATATATAATCATCTGCAGACAAGCCTATTTTGCTGTATCAGATTTTTCAGTGCAGCTAGGTTAACCACCTATTGCTTTTTCATCAATGAAAAAAATTAAGAAAATTTAGGTTGAGTTCAGATGAGTTCATCTTTGCTTCCTTGCCTTGTAACATTTTTCAAAGTAATAACAAAAAACACATTCTATTTTCATTTAGAATTATCCACTTGGCAATAAATACTATAAATAGTATGAAATACATCATTTCTTTTTAAAGAGTGGCCTAATAATTATGGCCGGTAGTGTGTGTGTGCGTATATATATATATTTCATTTTTAAATGAGTTATTTTACTACCTTGGTTTCTACTATGAGTGGTGCCTTCTGGGGATTTTTAATATATATATATATTGATTGCTTAATACTTAGTTTTTGCTCACAACAGGGTTAGATCAATGCACATTTGTATTAAAAAGTGTTCAATACAGTTATATCGTAGAACTTTTGAATATTTTTCATTTGTAAAGGAGTTATTAGGCGACCTAAGTTTCTACTATGAGTGGTGTCTTCAGGCAATTTTTAATAACTAATTTTACCGTTTAACGTTTTGCTTTAAAAATCGCCTGAAGACACCACTCATGGTAGAAACCTAGGTCACGTAATAACTCGTTTACAAATGGAATATATATATATATATATATATATATAGAGAGAGAGAGAGAGAGATTAGTCATCCTCATACAAGCCTGTTTCGTTGTATCACAGCTCATCAGTGTGGCTAGACGCATCCACTTGCTTCTTGCCGGGATCGAAACTCGATCGATTTGGTGTCAGTCGGAGTCGCTACTCCCTAAGCCATCGACGCATGGAATCAGAGTAGGGAAATTTTAATGTGTTGTATATAAGCAGTGTATACACACGCCAGTCACCGAGAGAACTCGATTCATTTCTGAAGAGTCACACATATAGCAGAAGTGGAAACTGTTTTCAAAATTTTCTTCTCCAGAGAGCTCAATCATAATGAGAGCATATATATATTAGTTATTATTGTTATAGAATACTGCAACTTAAAAGTAAATATCTAACTCTAGAATGTACTTTCATTAATATTAACCACTTTTATTATTATAATTATTTTATTTTATATATATATAATATATATATATATATAATTTTAAGGTATTCTATATTTATGGATGCTTATGTGTTTTGGCTATATTAGTCACTATTATGTTACAGTAACCAACACTCTGGATAGTAAATATTTACTACCGTAAATTTAAATATTAAATATTTACGGGCTCTTGGAACATTTAAAAATCATTACCACAAAACAGTAAACAGAAAGCAAATGGCAATGTATGTATTAACAAAACGAATTGCATGTGTAGACAATTGTAATGAAAGGAAAAACAGAAGTTATGTGCTTGTGCATATATGTGTAACAAGTATGTATGCTAGACACACATGTATGTATACACATGTCTGAGAGAGTATGTGTAACAAGTCTAGTGTGGGGAGCTGGTTAATGTTTCTTTTGTTCTGCCTTGTGTCTTTCTTAACCAAACTCCCTACAGCTTAAATGATTTGTGTTGAGTTGTATTCATCAGAAGTGTTTTCATCAGAAGGTTGGTTATTGGCAGTGAGAATGTGTATCGTAGGGATGAAGAGTGGAATAATAAAATATACATTTTACATTTTTTTTTTTTTTATCGTATCACCCCGAGCAAGGCGGTAACGCCACTGAAGCGCAGGGGGCTACATAAGAGTGAAAAGATTGGAAAAGAGAAAGCCAGGAACCACATCCGAAACAGGGAACAAGGGATGAGCCTCTTCACCTGTTCAATAGACAAAATAGAAATTTATTATAAGGAGGAATAACAAGTGGCAAGAGTTAATGTACAATTAGAAACATTAAGAAGTTAATGATAGAGTTCATATTCAATGATAAGGTATTAAAGAGAAGAGTTCCTACAGTATGTTTGTAGCAGTAATTGTTGAGATAGGGAAGAAGAAAGAGACAGGACCATGTCCGGGTCACTTGAAGTTAAGAGTTATATCTTTGATGGATGTCAGTAACTTGCCTCCTCTGAACTGCCCCTGACCACTGGTTAGTGACCATCCTTAAATATTGAATAGTCACATGGTGTGGTTCAGAAATGATTTTTTCATTAGGTATGAAAAAATCGTTTCTGTGACATATTTTGAATTTTGCGATTTGATGACCAATCAGGATCCAGAGTTCCGCTACGTAAAAGGAATTTGATATTTATTTATTTTTGGTTTACCTCTGGAACTTCTGTGTGGAGCCCAGATGCGCAAAGACCAGTTTTGGTCATTTGCTTTCTGAATCTCTGAGGGCAAACATCTGGTCCCTTGCTTTGCTCGGTATCACCACACAGGTATGTTTGCTAGACACACGTGTATGCATACACATGTCAGAGAGAGTTCAAATGTCAAAGGAAGACCAAAAGAATGAACATGCCTTGTCGTCAGCGTTTTTATCTACACAAGATTTCATCTGAATTGCCAGAGCTAAAAAGAACAAAATGAGAATATCATTGCCTGTTTAGAGGCTTAAAGAGCACCCCCAAGTAAGTCATTTTGGTAAAGCTAAATGGAGTAACACACGTGCTTGGTATCAGTGAAATGGCTAGACAGTACATTCTAAAAACAACTAAAAACAAAATTTAAATTTAAAATTCTCAGCATGACTTTTCCTTTGTGTGCATGTGTAGTTGCATCAACACAAGAATCGCTTTGCTCTAATGAAGCCTTAAAGGACAAAACCTGTCACACAAA